>JBCJKH010055693.1:0-25750 GCA_039877255.1 Loriculus beryllinus | reverse complement strand
GTTTTGTTGGTTTTTTTTTTTTTTGGGGGGGGGGGTTGGTGTGAGTGGCCGTTGGGTATTTGGGGGTGGTTAATGTGACTGGACCCCTGTTATTGGGGGGGGGGTTGGATGGGATGAGCCTCTGTTGTTGGTGGGGGTGTGGTGTGACTGCCCCCCCCCGTTAATGGGGGGGGACTGGTGTGACTGGGATCCCCTGTATGGGGGGCTGGTATGTGCGGACCCCCTGTTATTTGGGGTGGAAGGGGTGTCCCTGTGTCCCCAGTGGCTCTAAGGCAACGGTTAGGTAGGGCTGAAGAGATGCAGGGCAGGGGTGTGCTCCAGGGTGATGCCCACCCTGCATTTTGCACCACAGCACTGCTTGTGCTTACCCCGTGCCAGGCTGTTGTGGGTTAAAAGCCTTAAATGAAGTTATTTCTTTGGCACTTCCCTGCAGAATGCAATTCCTGGCCTCTCAGTGACACCTTTGCTGCACGCTGGGCTGGTTTGCTGTTGTTCTACCTAACTGCTGGGCTGTTGGGAAGATTGCCTTGTCTTTTTCCTGCTGGAATTGCTTTGCAGCGCAAACTTATTCCCTTAGGGAATGTGCTTGTCGAAGGACATAATGGAAACCCCCCTGTTTGGGAATGCGAAAGCTGGAGGGTATGGAGACACCTGGATCACAGTTATCAGCATGGGATTGGTTCTTAGGAAGTTGTCTTGCTTGCGGGATGAGCAGCTTGGAGCGTGCTTTGCTCTGCGTGTGTCTTAACAGTGGGTCAGCTTTCAGAGCCTGAAGAGATAATAGTGAAAGCAGGAACAATATCCAGGCTGGAAAAGCACGAGGCAGGATCAGGTCTCTGCTTCTAACTTCTGGAAGCGAAACGGTGCTAGTGGTGGTGAGGACATCCCTTCATCCACAGTGCTGTGTGCTTTGTGTGGCTCATGAGCAGTTTAGTGTTGGTAGGGCAGAGCTGTGCGGAGTGGGGTGCCCTGTTGTACGCATCCCTTTGGATAGAAGGAGATGTGCTTTCTTCTGGGGTTTCCATAGCTCCCCAGTGAGCTGTTAGGCTCATGCAAAGCAAACCTGCAGGTTAATCTGCTGTAGGGGAGCAAACTGGTGTTGGGGCTCGTAAGTCAGACCCCTCCTGGAGAGCATGGCATTGTCTCAGTGCAGTTCTCACTTTTCCTTCAGGTGCATCTTGTGCTGGTTGGTTGCACTGAGAACAGGATGTACATGGCAAAGAGTGGATTTGGGGAACCCTCTGTGTTGACTGTGGACATGGTGGTGCACAAGAGCTATATATGAAAAGGCAGGGAAGAAGCAGGGAGAATAGCAGTGCTACAGGGAGAGGAAACACTGTCACAACCGAGCACTTCCATTTAATCTTCTAGTGTGAAAGCCTTGGAGAAGAAAGAGTAGGAAGGATGAGGTAGTGTCAAACAGTTGTTTTGACCCTCTGTTAATTAGTCCCGCACTAATTGTGCGTTGTAAAACCTCTTGTGTTGTCATTGCTTTGCAGTTACTGTTCAATTCAGTAATTGCTGGGGTGGTTCCTTTTGGGTAACCAGGGCTGAGCAAGTAAGTGCTTTCTGCAGCTCTGATTTTGTTTCTCCCTAAGCAGCTGGAGGAGTTCAACGGCGCTACACAACCAAAGCTGCTTGTCTTGAGGAGGCTTTCCCTGCTGCCACCACCCTTCGTGCTGGAGCTCACAGCCCCCATCAGCTTGCAGAACCGTAGGTGCAAGGTAACCTCTTTCTTTGGAGCACTGCAGGTTGTGGAGCATCTGTGAGTGCAGCTGGGTTTGGGGAGGGGGGCTGGGAGTGATGGTCTCTTTATCCAGGGCACCCATAGGATGCGCTCCTGAAGGTGTCTTTCCAGAGATGGATTGATGGTCTCTTTCCAGTGCACCTACAGGAAAAGTGTGTGGAGCCATGTCCCAGCTGAGATCCCCTTTGATCTTTACTCTCTCCTTTGGTTGTTGTGTTGCAGCCAAGATAAAGTGTTTGTTCAATCCTGGAGCACTAGGGAAAAGGTTTCCCTGCTCAGATCTGCACTCCTGCCACCTTCTCCCATCCCTTCCTTGGGTACAGAGAAAGCCACCTGGACTTTGTTCAGGTTCCTGATGCAGGCTTTCCTACCTTTAAAACCACAATTCACAGACCTTACATAAGTTACTTTCCCAATGTGATTATTTGATCCGAGTGGTGAGATTACTGTCTACATGCAATTGTTGAGAGTGAGTCACGAGCCCTGCAGTGTCAGGCACACCTCTGCCAAGATTGGGGCTTTCTAGTTTGAAATTTCATCTATCAGAACAAATAATTACAGGCTGCTCCTTTCCCCAAGTAAACATTGAAGTCAGCTGTGGCTGCAAATTGCTTATGGAATCCAGAAGGGATTGGAAGAGGAGCACTTGTACGCTTTGCTCCAGTGGCTTCTCCCAGACCACAAGTCCAAAGAGTGGCTGAGTTTGACCTGTGGTTGCAGATTGCTGTAGTATTCTTGTTTAGTCATGAGCCATGTCTGCACCTCCAGTTATTCTTCTGCAAAGAATAGAGTTATTGTCTGATTTTCCTTTCCTTTCTCACTGTATGGAGATGGAGATGGAGGTGTTCAGAGTTGAAGATGAGGCTGGATTTTTCTCCTTGGCAGATGTGGCCCTGCACTGTGTGCAGGCCTGCTGGAAAGGTTTAGTAACCAATTGAGGGAGTTGGTAGCTGACAGGTAATGCTGGATCTTGCTGTGTGGTTGCTTGTAAAATGCATCCATTGGCTCGCTTTTGTGGGTCATTGCTAGCATCTCTTCATTTTAGCCAACTCCAAGCTTTGGAAGAGCGAGCTGATAAGATGCCTGCAAGGATTGTGCAAGCCCTGCTTGTGTAACAGGGCCGTGTGCGTAACTGTTGGAGGTAAGAGGAGCAGACTGCCTTACAAAGGGAAAGGAAAAGCCTGTGTTGAGTATCTTCTGCCTATGTTGACTGTACTGGGAGTGTGGAGTTGAAGAGCTGTGGCTTTTGCAACTCGAGGTCAGCCTTTCAGCCTGTGACCTTGCTGATTCTCTGCCTGACATCTCTGTTGTCCTGTATCCCTTTCTGGCACAGGGATATCTGCTTTGGGTACAGGATTGATGTTCTGGTGCACGTGACTGGGTGTGATTGCAGGGGGCTGGGAAGTTGTATGTCACAAATGGTCAAAAAGGTGAAAGGTAGCTCAGGTTGCTTTACCCATAGCAGGCAGGGAGGTTCATAGGTGACTGCACACCCTTCTAATAGGGTGGGCCAGATGTTGACCTCTTGGTCCCAGACCCAGGCTCCACTCTTTTACTAAGTTACTATACAATCCTTACATCTTGTAGTAACACCTTCTTCCTGTACAGCACCATAGGATACAGGTCTGTAATGTCTGAAGAGCTCCTGCATCCTCAGTGGAAAGCTATCTTACAAACACAAAGTGTCCCAGTTTTATACAAACAGTGCTTGGTTTTCTCTAAGTAAATCCCCAAAGCATGCTGTTCTGGTTGGAGATCTTTACAGTTAAATACCTTCACATCTGTATTTAACTCTTCCAGCTCTGAGTTTCAAAGGAAACATCCCAAACACGAGCAGTGTTAGGGGGTTTTGCCCACTCCTCCTGGTGGAAGAGGTCAAGTCTATGGCTACCAACCCTGAGCTGTCCCCTCCCTGTAGTGGCTGCAGGCAAAGTCACAGCTCATCACACGAACCCTCAACACATGCATGGCCTTCTGAGTGGTTGGTTTGAGTATTGCCCATGGTAATTGGCAACTGAGTGGTCTATAACTCCTGCAGAGTTGTCCCAACTCCTGGATATTGGTGGTGTTGAGACCCCTGTTCCTCTTTCAAGTGATACCTGAAGCATGGAGCTCTTTGTCCCTGCCTGGGAATAGAGGCTGGGAACAGCAGTAGTTAAGAGGAGGTTCAGTTTACCTGCTCTTCTCAGGTGTTGGTCGTTGTGTAACCCTGAACACTTGTTTTTCAGTGCTGGCTCGTGTTGAGCTGTGTGAAGAAAGGTGTTCAGGTGCCTAAGCTGATGGGATGACCCACATCCTTGTTTGAAGGTAGAAAGACAGGCCTTTATCTGGTGAAACGAAGTGTGCAAATTCAGTAATTCTTGGTTGCTTTCTTTTAAGGCAGCTTGGCAAGTTTGAATTCATTTTTGTGATGGATAATGCCTTAAGTCCTTTGGTTGAGTGTACTGGGCTCTCTGCAATAGCCCCACCTTGACATACCCATAGAGTGCCTTTCTGCCTCAGTAAGATATTTCCTTGTTGTTCTCTTCCTTGCTTTTCCAGCTGCTCTCCTGTCCTTGAGTGAGACCTACTGGCCAGAAAAAAGTCCACATGTGACAGTGAAAGCTCAAATATGCAATATTTCAAGCTCCAGACTGACTGATACACGCTCTGCATCTGTCTCCTGCCTAAAATAGCCATTGTGCTGCTGTCTGAGCTGGTGTGTCAAGGTCTGGTTAGGAGAGACCTTGTACAGCAAGAGTAGTTTGTTCTGTTTCACAGCCACTGCTCCCAGCTTTTGTGTTTCTTACCCTTGTGCTCAAGAGCTGCTCTGGTTTGATTGAGGGTTCTGAGTTGGTAGAAGCATGGGGTGGAAAGGCACTTTCCCACTGTTGTGTGAGAGAGACTCTGCTGCTTTCCACCCTTTATTGGAAATGGGAACTTGTGGGATATGCTGGGAAAGAAAGCGATGGGGAAGTGCGAGGTGTAGTGAGCCTTCATCTCTAGTGAAAGCTAAGCCTTGATATTGTAGCATTGGTGGAAGTGAGTCACTGCTTGTTATCTCTGTGATGAGGAAAGCATGCTGTGTGCAATGGCCACCCTGGTTCACAGTGGTTGAAATGAGGCTCATGGGCTGAAGAAGCCCTGAGGTCTCCTTCCATGCCTGCCCTCCCCAGCACAGCCTTTTAGGGGTGAGCCCACCCAAACCAGGGAGCCTGCATGGACCACACCAAGCACAGCCAGATCTTACTGATGGGGAATGTGATCCTTGTGCAGAGAAAAGGCTAATCCAAGGGCTGTTGGAGGCAGTGTTATACAACCTGGATCTGAGCGCCTGCTTCAGTGGTCTGCTTTGATTTGGAAAGGGCCACTTTTCTTGCCAGGTCTCCTTTTACTAAGAAGGAAGGGGAAAAAAGAGGTAATTTGAGACTTGCCAGGCTTGGCACAGGCTCATATAAACAGAATTTTTTATTCCAATCAGTTGCATTCATACCCAAAGAGGAATGAGAGAAGATCTGGTTTTGTTACAAGGGTCTCCTGGCCTAATACCACACAGGAAAGTCATCACTGCAGTGGATTTGGAAGAGACAGGGCCCAGGAACCAGGGCAGAAATGCCATCTCCACCATCTCTCTGCTGCTGCTGCTGCCTCTCCCCCTTCCTCATGGTCTTGTGGGGCTCCTCTTCCTGACATATCTCATTAACCTGCCTGCCTTGCATCTTTGGTGGGTGAAAGAAGACAACCCTGTGCTGGTCACAAGACTGAATTCCTCTTTGTAAGCAAGGCTCTTCCTTTTCCTGTGCTTCCTATGGTGCTGCTGTCTGTGTGAGCTCTCCACAAGCACTGGAGGTGCTGTGAACAGTAGAGACCTGTGAGAGGGCTAGGGAGTGGTTTTCTTTTACCTCTCAAGTGTTTTAGTTCATTTCTATTTACAGTCTTCTCGTTTTACCACATTTTCTAAAGCTCAGGCTGCAGGTCAGTGCTCTACAAAGAGGAGTTCCCATTTGCATTGCCTGCTATTCTCCATCGTGTGTCTCCCCTCTGTCCTGAAGCTGGTTTAGGGGCTGTGATGCCAGTGAAAAGAACTGATTGCTGGTTTAAAACTGGGCTTTTCTAAGGCTTCTTCTCATGCCCCTGATCTGTGTTGTGCCATGGTCCTGTGCAAGACCTCCTGCACAAGAGGAGGACTGATGCCTGGGGAAGACAAGGCACATGGTGGGAAGGGAGGTCTGGTCATGTCCCCCATGTTCATCTAGGGAATTCAGGTTGTTCCTTCTTGATCCAAAAGGTGTCTATGGGAGATCTCATGGTAACGCTGACATCCCCAGCCACACAGAGCTCCCCATCCTGGAAACCGTGACAGCGATGCTCCTGCTTTGCTTGCTAATGCAGTGCATGTGCTGAGTCAGTGCCATGAGGGTCATCATCATGTGGCTGTGGACAGCAAGAAGAGTGCCCTGCCAAGTCAGCTCTGCCAGCAGTGCCCCTTTGTCCCTTCCCTGGTGCCTTGTGCAGGATACTACTGGAGGTCTGTACTGGAGAAAGCCTGTCTGAAAGAGCCAATGGCTTTTTGAGGGTGTATTGCTGTCGGATGTGGTGGTGATGTGCATGGATTCCCATTTGCAAGGAAGTGGAAAGAGGTCCTTTGGTGAGTGTTGCTGCTGGGTGAGTGGCAAGGGACTGAGTGCTCTGTGCAGTGTGATGGTGTTGCTGTGAGACACAAGGGAAGCTCATTGCTGCAGGCATGGTTTGACTTCACACCGCCTGTGTGGTGTCCCTGTAAGTGTTTAGCTGGGACAGCCTGCACCTTGCTGTGGGCTGGGGACAGTTTGGCTGCCAGTGCCCTGCTCAGCTCCCTCCAAGTGGTGCCTGGCAGCAGTGTGAGTGCTGGGCAGAGGGTGACTGATGGCCCTGCATGGGTTTGTCATCAGTTCATCACGGATATTTCCCTGCACATATTGCAAGACAGAGCTTGTGCCTGCAGCTCCTGTGTTTATCTGCAGGTGTCCAAAGGGCACTGATGCCGGTCGGTTGCTGTTTGGATAAGCTCAGGAGCATAGGACATGGGGGTGTAGCCTCCGTGTTGCCCTGTGCCAAGCAGGCGGTGTCCATAGGGCACAGTGGGACTCATGCCTGTCTCTGCATGTGTGGGTTCCTCTCAGTTCAACACTGGAGCTTCTTGCTGCTACAGGCTGTGATCAGCTGGAGCCTGGGGATCAGTGAGCAGCCCTGGCTGTGCTTGGTCAGCAGTCTTCCTTCTCCTTTCCTCTCATGAGAGCAGGGTTATGGTGGCACAGGGCAGAGCAGAGTCAAGTGCAGAGCTTGGTCACTCAGTTTTGGAGCAAGAGTCACAGTCCTGGTGTGGAACTGGGAAGTGAAATTGTCCTGAGATACTTGAAACTCATCACAGAGCATGACATAAAGAAGCTACTTCAAGCTCACAAAGTCCCAGCTTCCTTCCCAGCTTAGCTTGAGAGCCATGGCTGTTTGGTCAGTACAATGTGACTTGCAGAGAGAGAGCCCTCCCAGCCACGTTTTGTGTTGGTGATGCTGTCTTCCAGCACGCTTTTGGGCGTGTCTGCTGCCCTATCTCCTGATGCTGCTGTCGGTTGTGTGCAAGAGGGGGAAGAATAGATCTCTTCATGTTGCTGTTTGGCTGTTGGGGCACTCCTCATCCTGTTTGTTGTAATACTATATTTCTATTGTAATGTTTTTAATCCTGAGACCTGATAGCACCTTTAGGCTGTATGGAATTGGTGGGGGATTTGAGGATGCCTGGCACTAACAGTGCTTCTAGGCTTTCAAAGATGGGCATGGGAATTAGAAATACATGGTTTTAATGTGAGGAGGGAGTGCATGTGTTTGGTGGCATGGAGGTGTGCAGAGAGGGTCTCTGTGATTTGAGTGAGTGTGAGCTGCTGTGTATCAAGCAACTTCACATGAATAAAGGTGCAGTCAGAGGGTGAAAAGCTGTGCTAAAGTAGAGCATGGCTTCATTATCTTTCAAAGTGTTGTGACAAGGGGAGATGAGTTCAAACTGAAACAGGGCAAGTTCAGGTTGGATCCAAGGAAGAAGCTTTTAACTGTGATGGTGGTGAGGCGCTGGCACAGGGTGCTCAGAGAAGTTGTGAATGCTCCATCCCTGGCAGTGTTCAAGGCCAGGTTGGACAGAGCCTTGTGCAGCCTGGTCTAGTGTGAAGCATCCCTGCCCATGGCAGGGGTTGGAACTGGATGATCTGAAGACCCTTTCCAGCCCAAACCATTCTGTGTTTCTATGACTTTTCTGTGTGACATAGAAGCCTCATAACTCATCTGAGACTGATTGCTTTACACCAGGTACTGTGTGCATCAGCAAGGATCTAAGAACTGGAGCTATGACTTAAGAAGGAAGTAGAAACTTGTCTTACGTTGATTAAAGATAGAATAAACATTAGGGATAAAATAACTACCCTTGAAACTGATGTCAGGTGAGCTTCTGCATCATACATTTGTTTCTTTTCTCCTTTATAAAGCTGGTCTGATTCTGTTGGGGGCTGCAGGAGTTCCAGGATAGCTGTATTCTCAGTAAGAGTCAGGATTCTTTTCACTGGAAGCTAGAAAAGGACATGTGTTTGAATTGCAGTGAACTTCTGGCAAATAATTGCTATGGCCAACTAGATAATGTGAGATAAATTGAGGAATAACCTTTCTGCACTGAAGGAAGCGAGATAAATAGTCTCTGAGTTATGACATCCCTTTACGAGAGGAGATGTGAGGTCTTGTTCCGTATCCTTTGCCTTTCTCCTCCTGTATCTAAGGAAACACCTTCCTACCCCTGTAGCTTGGATATAGGACTGGAATAACTATATGTCCAGGACCAGGTGGAGCCCATCATCAAAACCAAAGCAGTTCTTGTGGCTTTGGTTCTATCACTATGTTTTCTTCCAGGATTAGAGGTTTGTATATGACCTTTATGTTATGGAGACTTGTGGATGAAGAGAGAAGGCAAGACTTCTCCATGCACCAGTCCCATAAGCATGCAGACATGGTGCTCTTCCCTCTGGCTGGAGGGAGCAAGCCACGGGTGGTCTGGCAGCTGTAGGCTTCCCCTTTGAAGTGCTGGAGAGCTGCAGCATGATGAAGGCCAGGAGATAGTGCAGCTTCCTCCCTTGTGTGTCCACACTGCATTCCTGGGAGCTGCCTTCCCAAGGCTGCCTCTTTCCAAGGCATCGTTGCTTGTAAAGACCACCTTGTAAAGCAAACCCCCTCCTGGCTGCTGCTTGTCCCCAGCAGCTCTGCTGCTTTGGGCAGAGCAATGCCCTTCTGATGGGAGATGGACCTTGCTTTGCTCATGAGCCCATGAACCCCTTCTCTCACCCTGTGTAAGGGAGTTGCTGTGGGGCCAGGCGTATGCAGCCTGTACCTGTTCCACCCCAGTCTGGCTCACTAAAGATGTGTCTAGCTTGAAACTCTTCTCCATGCTACAAGGGATGCTGCTGTGCTCTGTGCAAGGAGCCTTTCCTAAGGCTCGGCTGCTGCCAGTGCTGGATTTGGTGCTTGGAAGGGAAGGGGTGCAGCTCCTGCCCAAAACCAGCTTAGAGTGGGCTCTGTCAGCCTTGGGGTTTTCCCCATAGCTTTGGGCAAAGGTTTGGAGTAAGAGCTTGCAGTTAAAACTTCTGGAGTCTTGCTTGTTGTAATACTGCAATAGGGAATGAAGGCAATAAACCAGCAATACTTTTCCCCCCACTGGTGCATTCCCTTGGTGTCAGTTGCTGGACCAGCTCCTTAGTGATTTACTGGCACTGAATAAGGAGGACGACAGAGACCCTGCTGGGAGCTGTGCCTTGTTGGCAAAGAAGCTCCAGTTGAGGAGGCTTTAACTAACAGTTTAGTCTACAGCTGCACTGAAAGAACACCCAGCTCTTGCTTGGCTCAGAGATGCAGTGTTGGAAAGCAAGGAGGGAGGACAGGGTGACCTGATGGAGATGAATGGGCAATTTGCTCATCTGCAGTTGCATCACTCCCGTTTTTCTTTTAACCCCCCCTGCTTAATGTCATCCCTGGGAAGGGAATGGGAAGCTTTGCAGTAGGGTTTTGGTGCCCTTTGTAGTACAGTCACTTGCCAAGTTCTCCACTGAATTAAACTTCGTGTGAAGAACTAAACTGGAGGTTAAGAACTAAACTTGACGTTAAGAACTAGCTGAGTTGCAGAAGTACCCAGCAGCCCACCCGTGATCACTGCAGGTGGTTGTGGTCTTCTCCCTATGCTCCTTAGGGCTGCCTTCTATAGCTGCTGCCCTATGGCAGAGTGCTTCATGTTCTCTAGGGCTGGACTTTGGGGGATAACAACAAGGGGTGTATCTTTGCTGAAGACCTTACCTGCTCTCCCGCATTAGGACTCCCTAAGCATCACCTTCCCTTTTCTCCCCAGCTCCTGAATGCATTAGCATCACTTCAGCCAGGTTTATTCCTGAGCACAGGCACAGCCTGGAGTTCACTGCTTTTCTTTCACAACCCCCTTGCAAGGAGAACTGTCTGGGAGCTTTAATGCATCAGGCCCAGCTTTGCTGAAGAGGTTAACTCTACCCTCAGCCGTGGGACGTGTCCCTTCTCTGTGGTGACGGAGTCACGCTGAGCTCTGAGTCACTTCTCTGTGTGTAAGTTCAAATGTCCATGGTCTTCTAGGCTGGCGGGGTGCCCAAGTACAAGAAGAGAGTCACTTTGCCCTTACAAATCAAGTTTGGAGTTGATTATCTGTTTGCTTGGCTGCGGTGCGTCCTTGTGCGTTGAGGAGATAATCTTCCCATCTGGATGAGGCTCAGGGGAGTTCAGAGCTTTGGCAGAGCAGTGGGAGGGAGGGAATGATGGGTGGCTCCCAGGGGAAGGTCAGGAGCCATAGGCCTAGTGAAGAACTTGAGGGCTGGACGCTCAGCTTTGTGCTACCACAGGCGCTGGGTTATGGTCACGAGTCACTTTATCTCTGCCTTGGCAAGTAGAAAGGAGTAATTCAAGGAGGTGTAAGTTAAACTGGGGAAGAGAGTGGAGGGGACTGGGAAGCCAGAGGCCCAAAAAGAGGTGGATAATAAATCCAGTCTGCATGTGGAGGTGGGTAATAAATCAGAGCTATTAACTTGTGTTGCAACGACCTAACGTGGGGCTGCTAACAGAAGTACCATGCCACAGTCCTGCTTTGCTGTTCATATGAACAGCAGTAAGTCCAGGGTATTGTATCACCCTGTGAAAAAGGAGGAAGCCTCAGGTGTGTGAGGTGACTGGAAGAGTGGGGTCTTTCCCCACTCATACCCCATGGGCTCTATGTAAAAGTAAGGAGTTAGTAAAGGCTGGCTATGAATCCCTACTGAGTTTTGCTGGTGCATTGATGGGCTCCCTGGCTCAAATGTGGGGCTGCTGGCCCAGAGAGGGCAGAAGTCACTTCTGATGGATCAACATGGATGCACTGGGAAGGAAAAAGCTTGGTGGGACAGGGAAATACCTTGGGATGCAAAATGACCTCACAGTATTGTGGTGGAAAGCCTTGCACCCAAGAGCTGCTGGGCTGCCTTGCACTCCAAGGGCTAAATGTATAGTGAGAAGGCATACTCTGAATGACCCTTCATGGTCCTGTGATCTGTGGCACTGTGTCACTGCTGGTGTTCATTTGGTTTTCCTTGCTTACAGTGCCTTGACCATCATGGGAGATGCCAGCATGGGACCTAACATCTCCCCTCCGGACAGCACTGCACAGCAGGACTCTCTCTTCAGCATGACAGACGTGTTCCTCATCTCCCTCATCACCGGGCTGCTCACCTACTGGCTGTTCTTCCGCAAGAAAAAGGAGGAAGTGCCAGACCTCCCTAAGATGCAGGCAGTGTAAGTAACAGCCCTCAGACAGCATGGGGTGAACGTGGGTCTGTCATCGTGGTGAGGCCTTAGAGGCTCTGCAGATGGATTATAGAGGTGCCCCAGTGTGGGGACTTGGTCTCTGAGTGGGTTTCTCTCCCCTCACATTCCTGCTGAGCTGTGTTTTCACCTCTCAATGCAGAAATCTCTGTGGATTAGCAGGAGTTATGCCTTAAGGTAAGGAGTTCTGCCTTACCCCACCGTGTGGTCCACAACAGTAATGTGCCTTTCCCAAGCAAGACAAGGCAGGAGAGGCTCTGGGTGTATTTCAAACCCTAAAGGATTTGCTTTGGCTGTTCTGTGCCTCCTGATAAAAGTTGTATTTAGATGAATCTGGAGGAAGGTGGACTTGCTCTTGTGCAGGTTTCCTATCAAGAATCTTATCTACCCTTAGCTATGAAGGGAAGAAATAGTTCCTGAGCATGAGCTGCTTGGCAGCTCCTGTGGAACTTGCTTGGCTCAGATGCCAGGTTACTGCAACAGTAGAAGACTGGATTTGGAGAGAGAGAAGTCCTGTTCCACCCTGTCTTCTGCAAAGGGCTTAGGGCCAGGAGTGAGCCATGTTGGTGGAGATCAGGATGCTTTTGGTTCCTTATCTCTGCCACATACCCAACTTAACACCAGTTTTCTGCTGGACTTTTTAGCTCATTCCTTCGGTTTTTTTGCTGGAGCATTGATAAGAGCACTACAAGGTTTGAAACTCGCTGTAGGAGCTGGTGTTGTGCAATACCTTTCCATTCAGTCTCATGGGATCTGCTTCCTGTGTGTGTGCAGTTTGCCCCAAGAGGAAGCCAGCCTCAGCCCAGCTCTGTGCTTTCCAGCATTGGGCCTTTGCAAAAGGTAACCGCACAGCAAAGGTCAAGCCTCTGGGTTTGTAATGCAAGGCAGCTCACATGAGGATGTTGGGTGATAAGCCAAGGTGTGTTTCAGGAGGGGATTGATGCTCCTGTTACCCTCCTGTGTAGGAGATAAACACAGCAAGCAGTTGTGGTCTGTTATCTCAGACCTGTATGTCTACCTCAGTGGGTTATACTGCTTTCAGATTACAGGGCTCATCACCCAGTGCTTGTGTTGTAATTCAGGTCAGAACTGGAAAGAAGCAGGTTTGGCCTCTTTGTTTCTGTTCTGACCTCCTGTGATGGCAGAGCCTTCTGCTTGAAGGGATGCCAGGTCTGTTGTAAAGTCCCTGGGTAGCAGGAGGGGTAACACACACCTAACACCCAGGCAGGCTGCCCACTGGTGTCACAGCAGGATGGAAAGTGTCTATTCTGGCTTGGGAAGGTTTGAACAGGAAGCAGTGTCCCTGGCTATGGGATCTTGTGCTGGTGCATGCACACAAGGCTGGTGTTCTGTGCCTGCTCAGCCTTACCTTGGGAATTTGTTGTGTTGGATCAGTCAGATGCCTTCCTTCTTGAGCCTGCAGAAGAGGGCTGTGTGTATCTGTGTGTGCAGTTGCCTCTGGAGATTGTAATGAGGATGGCTGTGCTGTGCTGTGCTGAGAGCTCAGAAGTGGCTCTGTCCATCTGAAATTAGATCCTGACATGGCACAGGGACTTGGAGAGCTCCTGTGCTCCCCGTCCTTGGGATTGTTTCCACCCAGCACCCATCACGTGCAGCAATTCCAGAGGCTGCCATGACCTTGCAGGGAACCTTTCTGATTCCTTCCTGCATGTATATTACCACCTTGTCCTGCTGCAGGACCTTTTTTCATGGGCTTCTGTCTGAGACTGGCTGGAGGTTTTGGCTTTGAGCTGATTCTCAAGCATTTTGCCTTCATTTCCTCCTTGAGGTCCATGCTGCCTTCTCCATCTGCATGGAAGATGCAGTGTGCAACTGGTCCTTGCAAGAGCAACTCAGCTGTGGTCAGCACCTCTGTCCAAGTGGTGCTGCTGTGGTCATTGTAGCAAGCTTGGTCCAAGGGCAGCGTGGACCCACAAGCTAAGGCTGTGGCTGGTGGCACATCCATCCTCTGGGGCAGAGACAGCTACTTCCTGCAGCTCTTGCAGTGTTATTTTATGGGACACTTGGAACCAGGAGGGAAATAAGTGGGGAAAACAAGCTTGGTCAGCCTGGGGTTTCCTTCCCTCCTGTCATCCTTGAGGCTGGGGTAGAGTTTCCTTTCTGATGAACAAGCAAATAGGCAAGATACAAGATAGCACTGGGGATATGGCAGGCTGGTCCATGGGCAGGCAGGGAAGCAGTTCCAGACCCATGATGACAAAGAGCCCTTGGTGGGACTCTCTCTCTCCTTCACTCTCCAAGCTGTCCCAGGCCTTATCTGATTGGTGGTGGGTGATGGTTTCTCTTGTGTCTCTTTGGTCTTCAGCTTCAGCCCTGGAAGGCTGCAGGACAGAAGTGCTGAAGAGCAATTCAGACACATCCCCATGGCTGCTGCTTTGATGGGTTTGCTTGCAACGTGGGAGAGTGCAAGCAGAGCCTCTGACCTGAACACTCAGTACTCTCCTGGGGTTTTGGGAGCTGCTGCTAAGCAGCATGCCTTGATCAAGCCATATTATCTCAGCAGGGTCTGTGAAGGAAACGCTGCTGCTGCAGCGGTCCTTGATCGGAGAAGAATAGATGCATGCTCACAATACCCTATTCTGTATGGCACCTGGGCTGGATTGGCCCTGCGTGGCTCCATCAGCCTGCATGGCACAGGAGCAATCATGACCTTACCCTGACAATGCCTCTCTGGGTTCAGCCACAGCTCAGGTGCTTGCTGATCCCTCACTCTTACATCTAAAGCTGTTTTCCTGTCCAGTTACCCAGGGAAGGGGCAGAGTCCATCCCATGCGGAGGTTTCCTACGTACGAGATGTCCTGTACCTGTGTTGTGTAATACGTGTGTGTGTGTGGGCAGGGATGCTGCTAACTGAGAACTGCTCGTGTTGTGACCATTTTCAGGCTTAATTGAAACCACTGGAGCAGCCTTCCTGCAGCCTGCTCTGCAGATGTCATTAGGGCGAGCAGCTCTCGATGGCCACCACATTCCTCACAGAGGCATTACTGGGGAATGCACTGCTTTATTATTTGCCTCCTCTGTGTGTTTCTCAATCACAGATTCCTTTCCTTTCTCATGTGCCTGCCCTGGAGTTGTGCAGACTGGGGAGGCACAGGCCATTGGTATGCTGGGTGTCACCCCTTCCCTTCTCCACCCATCCCTTGTTTGGGGCAGAAATTGGCTTATCTCTGTTCCACAGCTATAGAGCAATCCATTCTCTGGTGCTTGTAGGGCTTCCTGTGGCAGGAATTGCTCCAGCTCCTCAGCCTGATTAGCTCTCTTCACTGCCTGCGTGTGGGTTAGAGACAGACCATCTCTAATTTAATTTAATGGGATCCTGAAGAGAACAAACTCCTTTGAGCTGCCTCCGCAATGGCACTGCCATAGTTACCCGTGGCGTTGCTCACGCAGTGTCTGGAATCACTTCATTCAGCCACAGCATCGCTTTGCCTTTCTTTTAAAACCGGAATATATCTAAAAGCAGCTGTGATATAAACAGTTTCCAAGGGAACGGGGCAGGGGAAAGGGTTTTGTGTCCCGTCCCCCTGCTCCATGCGGATGGGAGAGGGCTGTGTGCTGCGGAGCATCCTGGGAGCTTTCATTCTCCACTCCTAATTCCTTTCTGCCACTGCTGCCAGATGTTGGAGTTTCTCAGGGCTGTGTGGATTACACTCTGTTACTTCCAGAGCCCCACCACGAGGAGCTGAGCGCACAGGACCACTCCTGCTATGACCCGTGCTGGGACCTTTTGTGCCGGCTCTCTTCTCCTTAACAAAAGGCTGACACTTGGCTTTAAAGCCCAGGAGGAGCAGAATGGGAAGGCCTGTGCTTGTGTTGCTCCAGAGCTAAGTTAGATCCATCCCCCATCACCTCCCATCGCGGACAAACACGGCTGCCCTGCGACTCTTTGTCTGCCTCTTCCCTGCCCTGACCATGGGCTGTGTGTACTCGGCCCCACGAGAAGTGGCTGCTGTGGAGAGGTGAGTTACTGCCCAACGGGATCGTTCCGGCTCGGAGGGTGGCTCTTCCCACCCCAAAGCTGGGAGGAATGGGGTGCCTCTCCCTCCTGGGGCAAGAGGAGAAGGAAGGGGAGAGGCTGTGCTGGACCCTGCTGTCAGTGCTTGGTTTCTGTGTGATGGCCAGGCTGTGTTCTCACTTCTGGATGTACATGTGCTTCCAGGAGGACAGGCACCTGAAGGAGAGGTGCTCAGCTGAGGCAGACTTTGCTATTGTTGCTAAGTTGTTGGGAATTTCCTTCCCTCCTTTCTTTCTCCTGATATCCAAGTGACAGGCAGCCCTGTGCTGGGCTGCCTGTACAAGCTAAAGACTCGATGCAATGGAGTTAATCCCCTTTCCTCCACCCCTCACTCCTGACTCTCTAAGTTGCTACCCTGAGCTACCTAAGCCATAAGAGCAGTCGCTGCTGAAAACACACCTCTAAGTTTTCCTGTCTGTCGTTTGTGTCTTTGGCATCTGTGTGGCTTTGCAGCTCAGAGTTTCAAGCTGCTCTGATGAAGCAGTCCCAGGGAGTTGTGTAGCCCTTTATAAAAGCCAGACTCATTATTTCGGCTGTGTCTGAGCTGCAGACTGTTCCACACCACAACACTTCAGTGCAGGGTTGCTCCTTTGAAAAGGGACCAGCTCCGTGTGCTGCACCCTTTTCCCTTCCAAAGGGAGCTGCTGAAAGGATTTAAAACACTTTCTTTCCCTCCTTTAAAAGCAGTTTGTTTAGCAGTTGACCCAGCAGTGGGTTTAATTGGGTCCTGTTTGCAGAGGGCAATGAACCAAAGATGCTCACTAGGGAGCCAAAAGTGAAGTGAGAGCTGAGTCTTGTGAGCGTGCCGGGGGTCAGCTCTGCCAAACCCCCATCCTGGTGGCAGCATTGACAGTGTTGGGGCTGCTCTCAAGATGCTTGTGATATCCCTGTTCCCAACAGGGGACAAATGACAGTGTGGGGAGACTGGTAACTTCAGAGAGGGCAAACTGGAGGGTGCAAAGCAGCTCTCTCCTGGGAGCACGTCTGCCTTGAGTGGCTTTTTTGGGTAGGGTCTGCTCATCTTCCATGTGTTCTGTATGAGGCTGTAGGTGCTTGGAGCTGTCAGGCCTGCTTATGGAGCTCCTGGATCCCTTTGGGTGAAAGGGGGGTGCTTGAAGGTGTGCTTTGCAGTGTCCCCCACCCTGCTGCTCTGCATGTGTGCCCTGCAAATGTCTCTGCTCATCCACAGAGTTCCTTCCCTCTGGGCTGCACTTTGGGAAGCTGTTGGTGAGCTCTGCACATTCTCACATGGGCCTGAGCCAAAATCCATTTGTTTTTTGCCTGGAGGCTTCTCTTTTCCCACAGGACACCCAGCCTTGCATATTCCTGCATTGTGAAAGAGAAACGGGAGCTGGTCCCATGTTCCTCCTCCTTACTACTGGAGCTTCAGTAGAGGGGAGAAGACAGCAAGTGAGGGCCTGGCACTTGTCCTCCTGCCTTGAAAAGACCCAGCACCTAATGTGACTGTAGCTAGAGCCACCTCTGCCTGTGAAGCTCCCTAGAGCTGGGCTGCTTTCACTCCAAGCCTCTAAAACCCATGGATGTGCTTAGGATAGCAAAGCTCTTCTGGCTCCCTACCTAATACAGTAGCCATAGTGGTGTGAATCTCTGCTTTGATGTTACTGATGCTGCTGTGGGTTATCGCTCTTCCAAGCTAGAGAAAGCTTCCTCCATGCAATAAAGCAAACACTTTGTGCTGGAGATCCATGCTGGAGCTGGAAACCCCAGTGTGGGAGCCCTTCAGGACCTCATCAGGCAGCAGCTTCCTTGCTGAGGCTCTGTGGGTCTGATGAGCTATGTCCGTTGCTCTGCAGGGCTCTCCAGCTCTGGGATTTATGTCTGGCCTGTGGTTTTGGGGTGGAAACAGCTGGATTTTAGCCCTGCCTGACTTCAGGCTTGGGGAATCTGCCCTGTGGGGCATGGCTCAGGACTGAGCTGCTGCAGTGAGGGAAGCAGGGCTCTCCATTCTCTTCTTTCCCACCATGGCTTGCCCCCTGAGGTTTGTCTGGAGACCTGCTCATGCGCTGTAGCTCTGAGAGGTCCTTGTAACCTGCTCAGCTGTGAAACCTCTGATGGAGGAAAGGTTTCCTGACACCCAGGGCTGAGTGCCTGTGGATTTACTGATAGAGGTAGGGCAGGGGGTCAGCTTTCTCCTTCTGAGACCCTGCTCCATGGTTGTGTGTGAAGTAGCTCCCCAGCTGAGTGATGGGCATTCCTGGGTAAATAAGAGCGGACAACGGCAACTCCCACCCCTTTGGGCAGTTGTGCTGAGATTTTTGGGCTGCTTTGCTTCAATTGCTTGTTCCTTACCTTAAAGAATGAACACGTTTGTCTCAGAGGATGTTCCTCCTGTCTTTCAGAGTAGCTCCGGTGAGAGACAGCAGCTTCATTGAGAAGATGAAGAAGACGGTAAGCTGCTTGCTCTGGCTCCATGGGGTGCTGAGAAAGGAGCTCATGTCCTTCCTTCCCCTCTGTCTAGCAGAGGGGACTGCTTTGGATGCAGACCCATGCATCCAAAATTGAAGTGAAATTTCGGTGCAGAGAGTAACACGAGATCAAAGTCAGGAGGGAAATGGCAGAGACTTTAAAGTCATTGCTTGGCTGTTGTTCATGTGCGTGCTTGGTTCCCAAACTGGCTCGCTCTGGAATGGGAGTTGTACACAGAACTGACAGCTTTTGACTGTGCTGGACTGGACACAAGAGGAAGCAGAGGAAGAAGCAAGGTCTGGATGTATTTCCTGTTTCACTTCAAAGCAGCTGGCTTGTGGCAGAGCAGGGGCTCCGGGTCTTAGGCACTTTGCCAGGGCTTTGGGAGCTTTTCTCATCAAGGGAGCTCCCTCTTACAGGAGTCACCCTGCAGCCTTGAGGCTGAGGGTAGATCTTGATGGTTTACTCTTTACTTTGGGTGTTCATCTGATCTGAGTCACCTCTCTGAGGCTGGCAAGAGTCGTGTTCTTAATACCACTTGTAGTTGTGTGCCACAAACCCAGCAGGGAGTCCTGTACAAGCGCAGGCTCCTGGTTGCCTTTAGGTTGCAGTGCAGGGCTCCTGCTCCTAGGTGTTTCCTTTGCCTCTAAGATGTGTTCATCCATGCATTTGCTGAATGAATGATCACCATTTAACAGGGATTTCTCCTTCTCTCCAGGGGCGGAACATAGTGGTTTTCTATGGTTCCCAGACGGGTACAGCAGAGGAGTTTGCCAACCGTCTCTCCAAAGATGCTCATCGCTACGGCCTGCGGGGCATGGCAGCAGATCCAGAGGAGTATGACCTGGTAATTTAACCATGAACAGCCTCAGGATAGGCAACATCCTTTTAGTGAACTCTACAAACCCAGCAGGAGGCTGACCAAGGGATAAGTTGCTCTTTTAGTGGTGTCATTTAGGGAAGAAAAAGTCAGCCTGAGAGAAGCAGAGATGGGCTTGGTCCTTGCAATGGAATGCTGCAATATGACTGAAAGAGGAAGGTAACCTGGAGTGTTTGGGAGTTGAGTCATCCACCGGCAGCATGAAACTTGCTCTGTTCCTTCAGTGATCAGTGTTGATCCCGTACTACTGCAGTCTTGGACAGAGTGATGTTCTCCAGAGTGAGCAACAGTCCTGGTCCCTTAAAGCTTTGGAAAATCCCATCATTTTTTCTGGTGGGGTAAAAGTATTGGCTTGCAGTCAGCGAGGGTGGTTGCCTTTATTTCCCCTGTGCTTTTGGATGAGTTTGACCTTTCCCAGCCCCATTTGTAATCAGCTGCTTGCCATTGCATGGTGCTGTTCTGCACACCAGAACTGTATGGTAGGAATAGGCTTGCCCAATAACCACACTGCAGGATCCTTGAGGGTTTATTCTTTCCTTTGGCTGCAGTCGGACCTGAGTCGCCTCTCTGAGATTGACAAGTCCTTAGCTGTATTCTGCATGGCCACATATGGGGAAGGGGACCCCACAGACAATGCCCAAGACTTCTATGACTGGCTGCAGGAGGCTGATGCTGACTTGTCCGGTCTCCGGTTTGCAGTAAGTGGCTCCATTCCAGTTTATGTTGTATTTGGGCAGCAAAGTCAGAAGCCTTCCGTTGTGCCTGGCTTGGGTGAAGACACAACTTGATGTCTGTGCCTGTGTCAGATGCAGTCCCTGTTCATGGACACTTGCAAACATCTATCTGGGGGCTTCAAATGCAGGTCGCGGAGAACTCTCTTCACTCCCTAAATCACAAGGGCTTGCTGGGAATGTCTTGCCACAAACAGGCAGCAGGCCTTGAATACAAGGTCTCTAAATGAGTTAGAGGCTGCTGTTGCTGTTCAGGAGCTAATTGAGCAGCCCTGGGCCAGATCTTATCCCACAAATGAAATCATTTGGTGCATTTGGAGCTCTTTTCCTCTGCTGAATAATTGGCTGAGATGCAGCCACCTCACCTAAACCCCAGCCAAATTCCTTAGGCAGCACAATAACTGCAAGTGAGGAGAGAAGCCACTGCTGGAAGACGTTAAGCTGCTCTGTATAAAGCAGTGAGCAAACATTTGCTGAGCTGTTTGTGGGAGGCAAGGGACAGCAGTGGGTGTCCAGGCTCTTACTGGTCCCTTGAGGAGATGGTGCAGGCAGCTTTTATATCCTCTTGACATGGGCTGCTGACGCCTACTGATCACTCTTCAGTGGTAGATTCTTCCTCAAGGCCCACAAAGAGCTGATGGGGAGCTGGGAGAGGTCTTGCTGTCTGTCTTCAACATCCTTTGCTGGGTGGTACTGGTCAGAGGATGCCAGCAGGGTGGGAGAAGTCAATCCTCTGCTTCTCTGTGCTCATCAGTGTTCTCTTCTAGGTCTTTGGGCTGGGGAATAAGACTTACGAGCACTTCAATGCCATGGGGAAATATGTGGATAAGAGACTGGAAGAACTTGGAGCCCAGCGTATCTTTGAACTTGGTCTGGGAGATGATGATGGCAAGTGAGTAGCTTGGCTTGGAATGCCAAAGCATATTGGAAGGAACTTTGGCAGGGAGTTGGCTCTACTGCTGAGACAGCAATAAACTCCATAGGGATGGCTGTGGGAGCTGAGTTTGTGTCTGTCTGCTCTCACCCACAGTGAGGTCCATGTACACTTTGAGTATCCTACGGTATCCTGTGCCTGGAAAATCCCACATCACCTTTAAATGACCATAGTTACATACCTGAAGAGGTTTTGCAGTCTGTGTTGCGCTGCTGCAGCTCCATTGCTAACCCAGCCTGCATGGATAAACTTACCTGTCCCTGTGGTGCAGGAAAACTGTTTCCTTGGGGACTGTTGGTTTAATGGTGGAAGGCAGCAATTTTCCACCTTGGACAATGATTTTTCTCTGGGTGCACCCTGTGGGTAGCAGTGTAACCTAGGAAAATCACATCATCCTGTGCCTTTACCTCAAAGGGCAGCAAGATCTGATGGAGGGATGTGCTTTGTGTGGAAGGCTCAGCATAGAACAATAAGCATTGCATAGTGGAATGTGCCTCTGAGGAGGGTGACCTGATGGCAGAAGTGGGCAAAGGGGAGATGAGCTAAGATGAACCTGGGTAGCAGAGCTTTCCTTGGTACAGTAAGTGAAGAGAGGGGTGGCTGGTATGGCAACAGTTCCCAAAGAACCTGAGGATGCTCTCCTGTGGGCATGGGGAGGTATCAAACTGCTTGGGTCCCGGGGCAAATGCCTTTTCCCATGGTAAAGGCAGGGAGTCCATAGGGATCTTGGCGAGCCACAGCTCATTGAATCTTTCTTTTGCCTGGGCTAGCCTGGAGGAGGACTTCATCACCTGGAGAGAGCAGTTCTGGCCAGCAGTGTGCGAGCACTTTGGGGTGGAAGCTACAGGAGAAGAGTCCAGGTGGGTATGGGAGCAGGCTCTTTTGGGTGCCAGAGAGATTGGCCACCTCCGACTGCGGCTGTGCCACCAGCCCTGAGCTGCTCTTGCCTCTCCAGACTTGTGATTTTGTACAGCTTCCAGCTGTACCTTGTGATTTCCAGCTTGACTTTGTCCTCTTTCCCCCTTCCTCCTCCAGCATCCGGCAATATGAGCTGGTGGTGCACACGGATGTGAACATGAACAAGGTCTACACCGGTGAGATGGGGCGTCTCAAGAGCTATGAGAACCAGAAGCCGTAAGTGCTAATACATCCTGGACAAGATCAGCTGATGGATCCTTGCTCTTCCCAACAACACCCACTCTGCAGACGGGGTCATTCCTGCAGTGCAGCCAGAGGGAGGTCTCTGCCCAAGAGGAATGGGTTCTGATCTCCACTGGGGCTCTCAGGTTCCCCAGTTATGAACCATAAGTTGTGTGAAGATGGCTGCGTTCACATGTGCTGTTAGGGTGGTACAAATGCCCTCCTGAGGTCACTCGGAGCCTGTCCTCATCTGGAGAAGCTAAAATGCACCATGGGTGCTTGCCTTGTTGCTGTGGGGAGATGATCTGTATAAATTAAGGCCAACCTGAAGTATTTCTTTGGGGTGTGACAGTCCCTGGGTAGCAGCAGGAGCATCATTTGTTCAGTGCTATGGTGTGCTTTGAAACACAAACCAAGACAGCCCTGTACTTACATGCTGGGAGCCTGCTCTGAGGGCAAAGGGAACGTGCCTGGATGCTGCCAGCACTGAGAGCCTGCAGGAGGGTAACACAGAGGGTGCTTGTCTTCCCTTCCAGGCCATTTGATGCCAAGAACCCCTTCCTGGCCCAGGTGACAGAGAACCGCAAGCTGAACGAGGGTGGAGAGCGGCACCTCATGCATCTGGAGCTGGACATCTCCAATTCCAAAATCAGGTAGCTTCCCATGGCAGACTGCACCTCTGTGTTGGCAGGAGCAGTCTGCACCAGGAGCAAGGATGTGGCACTGGCCTCATCCAGCGCTTCAGAAGGGGACCTTGTTCTCATATCACTTAACACTGCCTCTCTGGGCTTCTGTACCACATATCAGGTACCCCGTGTGAGGACTTGCTCCCAGCTCTTGCACTGCAGAGGTGTTGAGCTGCTTTGTTCCTTGCCTGTCACGGAATTGGCCTGTGCCTGCTGGAATTCTGACCTGGTTGAAATCTGTAGTAAAACCTGCTGTTATCTCGGAGGTCCCTTGTGAAAACTCTGGTTCCTAAACCCATTATTCCACAATGCTCCTTTCTGCTATTGCTGGTGGCTCATTGGGACCCCTGATTGTGCAGGCACTGTGTAGCAGCTCAGGTCTTGGTGTGGTCCTACTGCCCCTTGCAGCAGCTCATTTGTCATCCAGCTGAGCAGGTTGGGGTGGATGGGAGGCAGTTTCATCTGGTCTCCTCCTGCTCTCATGCCAGGTATGAATCTGGGGACCATGTGGCTGTGTACCCAGCCAACGACTCATCTCTGGTCAATCAGATTGGTGAGATCCTGGGAACGAATCTGGACACGATCATGTCGCTGAACAACTTGGATGGTGAGTATGGATCACCCTGAATGTCTATAGTTTTATACCTGCAGCTATGGCCTCTGTCCTTCCCACCAGAGCAGGAGACAGGTCACCTGCAGGTCCCATAGGGCACCTCCAGGCAGACAGAGAAGTCCTGTTGCCACTTGGAATGCTGTGGCATTTTAACAGGGGCATGGAGCCTGCTTGCTGTGAGTCAGCTGAAGTGGGTCAGTTGTGAAATGCACTTGTGTGCCATTCAACAACACATTATGCAACAGCACGCTCCTAATTACAGAGCACCAGCCCACCAGAGCATCCCTCTGCCGCAGCAGCCCCGGCGCTCAACAGGGGCCGTAGTGTCTGAGATGCTGTTATTCAGCCCTTGGAGGAGGCGCAGCAGGGAGCACTTGTGCTGATACAAAGAGCTCTTCTTGGGCAGTGCTCCCAGCAGAGCTGGCCTCTGGCAGGAGGGAGATGGCAGCTGCTGCCCATCTTGCTCCTGAAGCAGCCTGACCTCAGGCATCGGATGTGGTCACTCAGAAGCTTTAAGAGAGCTCCTGTCCCTTATGGACCTCTTAATTCCTGGAACTGGATGGCTCCAGCCTTGTCTGCTGGTGCTTACCTTTCCCAAGGGGGCTAAGAGTACAGCTAGCAAAGGCCAAGGATATTGAGAACACTTTGGAAGCCAGATCTGAAGGAGGCATAAATGTGTGAGGCCAAATTAGGTGTGGAGAACAGGCACCCTGCTTGGTCTGGAGTTTATTGCGTGCTTCTGTGTGTGGGTGTCTCGGGGCAGAGAGCCTCACTTGGTGGAGCACAGGGTGAATTGTTTTGCTGATAAGCTGCCAGACAGCATCTGTGGAACACCAAATGGGCTACTGAGAGATGGAGCTGCTTTAATGTGGGATTAGGGCTGATTGAACCCAGAGCTCCCTGAAGCCTGTTCCCCTGCTCTATCTCCAGCTCTCATCCACTGCCTGTATCTGCTGGCATGAAACCTGACATAACAGCGTGTGGTTGCTGACTTCCAGTTTCTTTTCCTCTCCTCTCCTTCCTCTCCAGAGGAATCCAATAAGAAGCATCCCTTCCCCTGCCCCACGTCCTACCGCACAGCGCTCACGTACTACCTGGACATCACCAACCCGCCCCGCACCAACGTGCTCTATGAGCTGGCTCAGTATGCCACGGACCCCAGCGAGCAGGAGCGCCTCCGGAAGATGGCATCATCTGCTCCCGAGGGCAAGGTGGGAGCTGTGGCCTTCCCAGCATCACTGCTGGACTCAGCTGGGTGCCGGAGTGTCCTCAGAAGGGATGCAGAGAGCTGGGGGTTTGCTGCTCTCATAGGGCTGGGGTAATGCGTGCGCCCTCCTTGCCCGCAGGCTCTGTACCTCAGTTGGGTGGTGGAAGCCCGGAGGAACATCCTGGCCATCCTGCAGGATATGCCCTCGCTCTGCCCCCCCATTGACCACTTGTGTGAGCTCCTGCCCCGCCTGCAAGCCCGCTACTACTCCATTGCCTCCTCCTCCAAGGTGAGTGTGCAGGGCTGAGGCTGATGAGGGACCCCTTCAGCTGCAGCCCCACGGTGCTATGGGGAGCTGCACATGGGGAGCTCACCCTGGCAATGCTTTCTGTGAAAGGGGCACCTTTAGTTCTCTCTGTGTATGAGAAGAGGGGGTCATCCCAGCTGCCACAGGGGCTGCAGAGGATCCCACACTGAATCCGGTTGTACTTGGACACCACCACCACCGTACAGCCCTGCTCCTCTTTGCCCATAGGCCTTACTTTCGGGGCTTGGAAGCAAGGTGGCACTTTAAGGGTTGGTCAAAATTCACTCATTGCTTTGTGCCTGAAGCCCTTGAGGCTGTTGGCATTACTGAGGGGAGCTCAGTGCTCCTGTGATGAGTTGGGTGCCAGACAGAAGCCCAGTGTGGGATCCAGTGGCAGGTTTGCTCCGCCTTGATTTGTTGGGTTAAACTCCTGCTCCCTGAACACACTGAGCCCTGGGGCTGCCTCTGCCTGGCCCTGACTCCCCCCCCCTTCCCTGCAGGTTCACCCCAACTCCATCCACATCTGTGCCGTGACCGTGGAGTACGAGACCAAGACTGGGCGCGTGAACAAAGGGGTGGCCACCAACTGGCTCAAGGGCAAGGTGCCCACCGACAACGGGAGCAGCTCCCTGGTGCCCATGTACGTGAGGAAGTCTCAGTTCCGCCTGCCCTTCAAACCCAGCACCCCTGTCATCATGATTGGACCAGGCACTGGCATTGCCCCCTTCATGGGCTTCATTCAGGAGCGAGCCTGGCTCAAGCAGCAGGGTGAGTGCCCCTGGGGAGGGTGCTTTGTGGCATCGGTTGGTACACCTCGAGCTGCTCACGTCACCCATGGGTTTAGCCAAGAGCAGGGTGAATGGCAGTGAAGGGGTTTTGATCAGCGTGAGGATTCTCTGTGCTCCTCTGGGCCATGGAGGGGGGCAGATAGACCTGAGTCAGTTCTCTGGCCGTGCCCCCATGGCTCTGGATAACCACAGCCATCACTTACACTCATTTCTATGCTTGCTGCTGGGAATCGGTCTTGAGCTTCCCCTCAGGAGCAGCACCAGTCACAGAATCCCAGCCTGGTTTGGGTTGGAAGGGACCTTAAAGCTCATCTTTAAAGCTGCCACGGGCAGGGACCCCTTCCACTGGAGCAGCTTGCTCCAAGCCCCTGTGTCCAACCTGGCCTTGAACACTGC
>JBCJKH010055692.1:0-12514 GCA_039877255.1 Loriculus beryllinus | reverse complement strand
GTTGGACACAGGGGCTTGGAGCAAGCTGCTCCAGTGGAAGGGGTCCCTGCCCGTGGCAGGGGTTGGAATGGAGGAGCTTTAAGGTCCCTTCCAACACAAACCAGGCTGTGAAACCTGCTGCTGCAGACTCCTCACCTC
Source organism: Loriculus beryllinus (assembly GCA_039877255.1). Classification (NCBI taxonomy): domain Eukaryota; kingdom Metazoa; phylum Chordata; class Aves; order Psittaciformes; family Psittacidae; genus Loriculus; species Loriculus beryllinus. The sequence continues at coordinate 12,376 of JBCJKH010055692.1, read as the reverse complement.
GAGGGTTGAAGCAAGGTCTGACACAACAGCACTCGTCTGAGTGAGAGGCAGAAGTGCTTGGGCAGGACCTGGTTTTTGCAGGGCGCAGAGGATGGAGCAGAGCTCCGGAAGGAAGCGGGAATGTTGGAAGCAAAAGGAATAACTCCCAAAGGTGGGATGTACTCCCCAGAGGGGCAGCATGCCTTGAGCAGGCAATTGCAGAGCAACCAAAGCATGAAACCACTTCCTAAATGAGAAAAGGGAGCTTGAACAGCTGCAAGGGAAGAGAAGCCTCACCAACAAGCACGTGGCATGGCTTGAAGGAGGTCTTGTGCCCTGGACGGTCAGAGCATTGCTAGGCTGTGCCCAGTGCTATGATTAGGGACTGACGAGCAAAAGAAGCCAGAAAGAGCAGCTCTGGGGAGAGACCTGTGAAAAATGAGGTTGGTAAATGCCATTGGAGTAGGCATTGACACAGAAAGACCTGGAACAGATCCAGGTGATCCCAAAGTCCCATCAGCATTGTTCAACATTCAACAGCCAGTATCAGCTGCAACCTACAACCACGACACTCGTCTCCTTCATGCTCAAAAACCATTGGAGCACTCCAGCTTCAGCATCTTCTTTGGAGGCCAAACACAGTTTAGGTCTGTCAGGAGGGCACATGGGATGGGGTTTGTCTGCTGGTACCATGTACAAGGAGAGTATGGGATCCCATGGGATGAAGGCTGCTTCGGAAACTGGTCTGAGAAGGCTCCATGGGGGTATATTTGGGTGGAATATGCTGACACTGGACACAAAATGCCTCTTTGGATTGACTGATGTAGTCAGAGTGACGAGGAAGAGGGATCCACTGAGGGAGAAGGGGAGGGTTATTCACAGGCAAAGCTTCCTCCTTCTCCACTTTGCAGCATGGCAATGACATGAGAGTTTCAGGGAGCCTTTTCATTTCAGAGGTTTGAAAGTTTTTGTGTCCAAGTACAGAATAATGAAGACATCAGAAATGCAAATGAAATGTTTTGAGCCACACAAAGAGATTTTGGCGGCAGCGAAGGAGGTGGGAGGAAGAGAATTTTCTCTCCGAGAACTGCAAAATGATGGGGTTTGTTCCAGTGCAGGATGGAGCCTGAAACCCTCATAAACAGGATTCCTGCTCTCAGCACACTGCTCCCTCTCAGGGCCGCTGATGCTGCTTTTTGGACCAGAACTGCCATGTTTCCATCATGCTGTTCATGTTATGGAATAGACCTGAGAAGGAAAATAAATACTGGCAACTGAGCGGAGGGGAGAGAGGGAGGGAAGATGGGACATGACAATCTCCCTGGAGCTCAGAGGGAAAGCAGACCTGGCTTAGCTGGCAGTGGGTGAATCAAACTCTATTTTTGTTTTCTAGCCCACGGTGAGCCTCATGGCAGAAATGCCAGCTCTCATCATACCTTGCACCCCACTTCCATGCTGTGTGCTGTGATTGACTTCATTGCAGATGGCTTGAGCCAAGTAGCAGACATTGAGCCGTGGTCACAGCCAATCCCATGAGCACGCACCATGGATCCAGGGCACCTTACAGCTGGAGCAAAAGCCAGGTCATTGCAGGGACATGCAGAGCACGGGTGCAGCAGATGGGGATGAACTGACTTTTCCCCCCAGTGCAAACTTCACAGTTTCCAGTTTTCCTTGGAATTAACATTAGAGACATGGGTTGGAAGCCCAAAAGCATCAGGTGTAGTTAGAAACACGTTTGGCAAAGCCCACCTTAAGGAAGTGTTTGGCTCCATGTGAAACCCTCGGACATGCACCGTTCCTTTCTGCCCTAGGAAAGCTGTCACTGCTCTGCAAGCTGAACTCAGTCTGACAAAGTGCTGCAGGCTATGAAGCTCAGCACTGGGCAAAGAGGGAGACAGAACAGGATTGGTACCTAGACCAGTGGATCAATGGTTAAGTGGTCCAGGCTGTAGGTGACAGGCTCAAGGTTTTACACCCTCCTGGTGTCCTGGGAGAGCTCTGTTCTTGTTTTGATTAATGCTAGCCCTGCTTGCTCCCCCCCAACCTGCAGAAGTCAGAGCCTATGGCAAGAGAGCTGCATCAATCTGACAAGGCTCGCTTATTCTTTTGGACATCTCTTTGGCATCAAGCAGCAGTCCCCCCAGTTATCCACTCCCCATCACTCCCTGACCTTCCTGCACTCCTATGGACCAAGAAAACTTTCACTGCGGAAGACCTTCAGGATGCCCCTGCTCTGCCTGAGACCAAGCCAAGGAGATGAATCACCTCCAGCACATCGCAGCAGTGGGAGGAGATGTGGCTGGAAAATGCCCTTTACCTGGCAGAGCGGCTCTCAACAAGTTTTCCTTGCAGTAAATCTCCTTCCACATCTCTCTGCTCAAGCTCAGGTCTCCTCATTCATAGAGTCCTACTGCAAGAGCGAGGCTGCAGCTTTCCATTATGTAGAAGACTCATTTTGACTGAAAAGTGGATTTTCAGTCCCAAGGTGCATAGATTATACAGATATTTCTTTAAATGGTATTGAAAAAGAGAATGAGTGGAGCCTTGGTGGAGTACCCACTTTGCTGATATTCTTCCTGGTTTGGCATCCTTCAGTTTAAGTGAATTCAAAGTGTTTGGGTTTAATCTCTGAGTAAAAGCGACTCCTCAGAGGAAAAAACACACCATTTTCCTCCCTCTCCCAGCTGGAGCAGAATTCCCTCAGAGACCTGCAGCTGTTGGGATGGGGATAGTGGGGACACAGTCTGAAGGGTGAGGCTATGCCTGGTATCAATGCTCAGGATTGTGTCCCCTGGGAGATTTGCTGGGCTGCAACCCCCACTACAGCAGCCTAAGCTAAAACAGAGGCACAGAGGGGATTTTTAAGCACCCCTGCACATCCTTTGGACCTGTAGTCAAGCACAGCTCTGTCCAGGCTCCAATCCATTGTTTGCTAAAACCCAGTCCCCCCAGCGTGGATTGATATTGGATTAAAGGATGTGCAGTCCAAGTAGGTAACCGTCAGCCTTCCAAAGAAAAGGGGTTAGATTAAATTACCTCCTATTGCACAGCAGAGACCAAACTCAACCTCTTCTGAAACAGCCAAAAGTACAAGACCTGATAAAGGATGGCAGAGAAGGATGTCCCCAGCATACCCTGTCCCATTGCTCTTCCCAGCCGTCTGCCACCCGCTGCCAGCACCGAGCTGAGCAGATTTGTTTTCCCTCTGACTCAGTGTGACCACCCCAACGGGCTTTGAGCAGCCGTGTCCTCCGCAAGGGATAATGCATCATTTGGGAAAGCAGGAATGATGATGGGAAACACACAGTGTGGGTGTTGGTTTGTGATGGGAGCGATCGGGAGCTCAGCCTCGGCTTTGGCACCAGAGCTGAGCACCACAGGGGTCCTGCTCCTCCCCAGCTCTGCCTTTCCCCTCTTGTATCTGATAGAATGGATGAATACGATCTTCTCCCCTCCCAAAGGAAGCAGATGCAGGAGGGGAACTTGGAATTACAAACCCCTCTGTCACTGAACCGAGATACCAGCTTTGGTGAACCTTTCACACTTATTCAATAAGCGAGGGCAGCCACAGCCAGCCGCAGACCTTGACACTGCTGAAATGTGTTCAGGGACTTGGGGAGAGGCAACAGGAGGAGGCAACCTATCATTGCTAACAAACAGCCAGCAGGCAAGAGAGCTGGCACCAAGAAATAGAAATAGGCACTGACAACAGCTCCTGCAAAGCATGAAGGGCCACAGGGAGCTGCTTCAGCTCCGCAGCGATGGTCTACATAATGCTGAGGAAGATGAGGGGGACATCACCATGCACATGGCCCCTTGCAGAAATAGATATAGGAAATGAAGCAGTTCCACCTGCACGATGGGACTTCACTCTCCCCAAGAAGCCATGGGGCAAGCACACGTCCCTATCTTTGTGATACATGAGTACATGTATAGAAATAAATAGCTTGATTTAGAAAGAGCGGAGGGGATGAACAGGCAGCTCTGCTGTTGGGTGCCAACAAGAGATGGCCATTTCTGAGCTCTTGGTGGGAAACATCTCCTTCCTTTGAGAAAACAGAGCACCCAAGGCAGGTCCCACTGCCCTTGCATTGAGGTCCCCTTGGCTTCAGCTGGAGCTGGACCAGAGCTCCCCTTTCCCTTCCCCAAGCAAGATCCTGACTGCCAAAAGCACGGGTTTTGAAACTTGTTTCTCTTGGGAAGCATCATACTGTGCCAGTCTGACCTTCCTCCTCCCTCTCTGGCAGGTAATCAATAGCAGATTTCAACTGGAGAGCTCTAACGCAGCACAGCAAGGGCAGACAACACCACGAATCTTATTTGGCAGGTGGGGAAACTGAGGCACGGATTTTGTTTCAACTTAAAACAAAAGAGATCAAGAACATGGAACAGAAGCAAATCCCAGTCCAGCCGGTGATCCACCACATCACACAGCTCAGCTTTCCATGAGACAGAACTCTTGCTGTCTGCCCCATTTCCCACGCTTACATCTTTCTCCCTTTCTCCCACCACCTATTCCAAATCTTCCATTACTTTTATCTTCCCCTCATCAACTATTTCCCCCTTTTTCTCCATCCCTTCCTCTCCACCTCCATCCTGCTGTGTCAGACAGCAGCCATTTGTGGAGAGCTGCTCACCAACACCCAAACCAGCCACGTTGGGTAGCCAAAACCACCACATTCCACCAAAGGTAAAAAAGTTATTTAGGGACCTACCAGTCTACCTGGACTTCTATATCTCTTGTCTCTACCTTGGAGGGTGCATCTCCATCGCTGTCCTTACTGCTGCTCTTCAGGAGATCCAGGACAGGCTCGATTTCTTTGAGGAGTTCATTGTCTTCCACGCCACCATTAAGGCAAGGGTAGCCACAAGCACCTGTCTTCCCCTTTCCACTGCCCTGCCCTTTGCCACCGGTAACGACGCCGTTAACGTGGACCATCGGCTCCACCTCTTGCCCCATCTCCTTCGTCCACAGGGAGCCCATGGTGCGGTCGGCTGCTGGCAGTGGTTGCTCTTTGCTGTGCAGGCTTGGGTTGGACAAGTCAACCGCCTTCGGAGCCGGGCAGAGGGGTCTGGTGACGCGGATGGTTTTTGGTGTCCCGTCGCCTGCAAAAGTGGTCTCCAGGTGAGTGGTGAAGCCCTCGGGACCCCGCAGGATGAGGACCACGTAGGTCTCGGAGGCGATGCTTCTCAGTGTCTCCAGCGCGGTCTCATAGCTCACGTCCACCAGCGGTTTGCTATTGACGGCTAAAATGATGTCCCCAGCTTGGATGAGGCCACTCTGCTCGGCAGCCCCTCCCCGGATCAGGTCGGAGATGATGACGGGTGGCTTGCTGACGCGCTCCTTCACCAAGAAGCCGAGGCCGCCCACCTTGCGCTTGAAGAGCCTCACCGAGATGACGTTGGGCTGTATCTGCTGCACGCTGAACACATTCTCTTCCATGGCAGCCCCTCTTTTTCGAGCCTGCAGACCAGGACCTTGGCACCCGTTGAGCACAGAAGAATTCACTATCTGAGATGCTTGTCCACACCGAAGTGGGAAAGAGACAACTCTTTGGCTTTTGAGCAACCAGCCTCACTGCAGAACTCCTCTGGGCTTTGGCTGCAGGCTGGTTTTTTTCAGCATACTCACTGCTGCCTGTCTGTGTAATGCAGCCCGGGGAAAGCAGGGTGTATCACCGGTGGAAAGCAAGGCTAGGAGCAGGGCTGGGCATCTCAGGGGCTGGAGGGGACAGCATGCCAGCTCCCAGTCAGCCTCTGGTCCTGCGCTGGGCAGAAGAGGGGATGCAGCCCGCTCGCTTCACCGACATCCCTGAAAGCAGTGCACGAGCCTCTTCAGCTGGAAAGGAAAAGAGAAGCAAACAACAAAGGAGAAAGAGAAGTGAGACAGGGCACGCGTTAAGTGCCGGCGCAGCACAGGGCTCGGCGCGCCACGGACACCCCCGTGCATCAGCCCGGCCCCACACATGCCACCCCTCAGGCTGTGCTCCGGAGCCAGGCTGCGGCTCCCCATTGCTCTGGGCTTTGTTTCCTCCACCCCTCCCTGCCAAAAGCAGCACCATCTGCTCGGCAGGGGATGGGGAAGTGCGGGGGGAGCCCGGGGAGAGGGAGCCGGGCTGGGACCCTCCCTGCTTTGACCATGGGGTGCCAGTCTGGCAAATGGGTAGAGCTGCATGGAGCGTGCCTCCGATGCCGACTGAACATCTCCTCTCCATCTGTTTTCCAGAGTATCCAACATCCTAATGGTTGAGGTGGATAGGGGTAAGCAGACAGGGGATGTTCTTCCCTACCCAGGATGAAACCCGTTCCAGAGGTGCTGTCGCATCGAGAGGGTTTTACTCTTTCTAGTAGCAGCCACAAGCAAACCAAGGCATTTAGAAGACATTCAGCTCCCCTTACTCCGAGTTATAGCAAAGCACTTAGAACGGTGAGTGCTTTTAAGTCTGGCTACAGGGAGCACAGCCTCAGCCTGGCTCAGCTCCTCCTCTCCCCGTATTTCAAGCCTGGCATAGGGACAGAGGAGGCAAAGCTCGCACTCCCCCGTGCCCAGCCCTACCATCCAGCTCTGAGCAGTTCTCAAACAAAGTGCTTTCGCTGATGGAAAACCATCCAGAGGAGAACTCGCAGGGAGTTCACCCAGCTCTCGGAGGAACCTTGTGCATCGGGGCATGACTTTCTACTGCCCGTGTGTGGCTTGAGGAGCCACGTCTCATCGACTCCTGATGAGACCCTGGTTCCTACACGCCAGTGCTCGCATTCGCTAACTTCAGCTCTGAAACCCCCTTCTCTGCATTCCCCTCCTGTTTCTTAGATGCTCTGGAGAACGTGTCTCCCTGGGACCGTGCCCTGACATTTAACAGTGTGCTGAGAGGCAGATGCCTTCTTTTCCTTTTTTAAATCTGAATTCTGGGGAGAGAACAGAGGGCACGAGCTCTGCAGGCTGGAGGCACTGGGGTGCCAAATAAAACTCCCTCCTGCCGCCCAGAGACAGCACATTCAGGGCAGCATTTGAACTTTCAGACACCGAGCCCTCCTCTTCCAGGAGCTCCCTTAAGCTCCCAGATGGGAAAAACAGGGATCTGAGGAGCAGGGCAGTGACAGCAGCCCTGGCATTAACTCACTTGAGCATTTTAATCCCCATCTGATGAAGGCTGCTGATCGCAGGACCCGGCTTTCTACAGGCACGTAAAGGGTAGAGCAATTAGAGAGTGATAACCCAGGCTGATGGATTTAACCCCTATTGCCCTTCTCCTGCCATTACTCATCCCTGCAGAGCAGTAGCAATGTACAAAGGGTAAATGTCACCTGAGTAGGTCAGTGGGGAGACACCTCTTCAAGGGCCAATTAACCCGGCTGACATAAGCCCTAATTGCCCAGTGACTTCTCACCAGTGGCCCTGGGCAGAGATGGCTGGAGCAGGACCTTTGCCAGCAGTGGTGGCTTGTGCCACCTCACAGGGCTTGGGGCAGCAGAGCAGGACATCTCCAGGTCCTCAGGTCATCTGGGCAGGGAAGGTCACACACCTGGGGAGGATGGAGGGAAGCAGAGATCTGCTTCTATGGGGAAGGTCCTGTCCCTCTTCTCCTTCTTTTCCATCCCCTCCATCCCTTCTCCAGCCAGAGCCGGCTTTCACCGGCAGCATTGAACACAACAGGATCCCAGCCAAGCCTTCCCTCTCTTTTACAGGCTCTTTGGTGCTGGTGCCAAACCACAGGACCTGACAGACCTTCTCCTTTACCAAGCTCTGTCTTTTCCTCTCCCCGCTCCCAGCAGCCCACCAGCACATGCCCTGCTACCCCCAGCCCGTCCACTGGTCCCCATTACAAACCTCATGTCCGAGCAGGTCCACCAAGAACAGGACTCATTTCTAATGCATTAGCTGACACCAGAAGGATGAACCAGGCTTTGAAAGCAGTATAAGAACCATGCGAGTGCAGTACTGTCAACTTCCTTCAAGGGGACAGCCCTGTTATTAGCTCTGGATTAGTCACCAGCTACGAACGTCTCACAGTGGGTGAAGTCTGTGTTCACATCATGCCCATGTCGAAGGGGCTAGGGCCATCTGGTTGACTGCCCACTGCAAGCCCCTGTCACCACCAGGCATCCCCAGCAGCTCCTGTGGGCAGATGCTCAGCAGCTGCAGGAGATGATGCCTTTCAGCTTGTCTCAACTCCTTACTGCAGTGCTTGCAGGGGAGGGGGGCAATGCTGAGCCTCATCCACCCCAAATAGCTGAGAAACCCCAAAGTATTTACAGTCCCTCACTCTTCTCCCACCGGGCCAATTTCCAGTTCTTCTCACTAAAACATTATAGCAAAGCTTATAATCTGTTACCTATATGCAGCTCCAGCCTGCAGGATCCCAGGGAATAGAATTATTGCTGGTGCACATCGTTCCTCACCCCCAAAACCTGCCTTACAAGATGGAAGAGAAGAGTGGATTCCAGGTGGTACCCAAGCACCCAGCCAGCGCTTTCTCTAAGATGGAGGTGACCAGCATGTCCCTATAGAAAAGAGGGTGACATGTTCCTTTCTTTTCCTCAGCTGCCTCCCAAAGTAAGGAAGGTTAGAAAAACTCCAGAAAGCAGAGGGATAGGCAAGGAGATGGAGGACAACCTGTCCCTAAGCTCCTGAACCTTCTGTTCCTTTGGAGAAGAGTTAGACAAGCATTTTCTTAGAATCACTTAGGCTGGAAAATAACGTTCGGATCTTTCAGTCCGACCATTTTCCAGCTGCAAAATCTTGCACAAACTCAGACTGAAGATGGGAGGGAGAGAGAGAAGCTCAGGAGTCATCTGGAAGCATAGGGAAGCCTTCCCCAGACACCCAGCATGGGTCAGAGCTTCCCCATGCCCAGCTCCCAGTGTGTCCCAGGACGTTGGCAGGTCCATTCCCAGAGGAAAGCTGGAAGATTCAACCCCATGTGAAGTGTCTGGGAGATGGGGACTGTTCACAGCACGGATGAACTCTGCTCAGCTCTGACGAGCTCAGTTCTCCCTACGAGCATCATTAAGAGTCTGATTTATGAACCCAAGAGCAGCAGCACATTTGCCGGGTCGTACATGTGAAGCTACTGGAGATGTCAGTTCTAAGCCCTCAAACCCCATGACAGCAGTGTGGTGAGCAGGGTTTCACAGTGCTGCTTGGCTGGAAACACTAATTTCACCCCTGAAAGACAGAAGGAGGTAGCCAAAACCATGGGCAAAGCCAGGTTCGGCTCCTTGCTGATACACATCCACTGTCATTGCCATCCTACTCCCTGCCTCAGTTTACTTCCCCTTTCCAAAGCATAAACCCAATTCAAATCACAGAATAGCAACAAACCCTGTAGTGCTACAAACTTGTAGCACCCCAGACAAGCATTAACCCTGATCTCAACACCAATCCACACTGGCAGCGCCTGTTTGGAGGCTTCCCTCAGCACAGGGAAGAGCAGCAGAGCAGGCTCCCCTATGGCAGTGATGAAGGCATTTGCTTAACATACAAGCCCTATGAAAAGCAATAACAAGAAGCTTTTAGAGTTGCCAGATAACATTTCAAGCACCAAACTCCAGCACATATGTTAATTGGCTGATTTGATTTAGGAAGCAAAGCGGAGGAGAAATCAATCTTAGGAGCTTAACACAATCTCTTAAGTCTCCCAGCCAGGGGCTGCAAGTGATGGTGAGTTAGGATGTACCCAAGAGCAGCCCTCAGCGTGGGCACTTGGGTTGCCCTTGCCCTCACAAATGGATTTTGAGCCTTGTCTTCGCTGTGGTAATGGCTTATATTTCTATGTGCCAACTTTAAATGGACACCATTGTCCTATTTAATTAGTTTTGGTGGGATTTACAGCACTCAAGGAAGAACCCTGGGGCTGATGGATTTAATCCCGTTTAATTTTTACAACCCGTGGAGCACCAGTGGATCTGATGAGGAGTGATGGGATGCAACATATGCACAGTTACTGTAAACCTGTGTGTTTGTGCAGCCGAAAATGGAGCATTAAAGTGATTCACTGGCAGCCAGCTCGCCTGTGCCAGCAGTTCCATGCTCAGCTCCCGCTTGCTCAGTCCAACGCCACGATGTATCTGTGTACATGGCCTTTTAATCCTGACATTATATAGACAATGCTCCCCCAGCTATCTCTAATTATCCACCTCCCACCAATCTGGCCAAAATCCTCCCAGGAAGGAGCAAGCCCTTTTTCCTTCATAGCCAAACCATGTGCTCCACTTCTACCTTCCCATCCCCAGTGCACCATGCTGGGAAGTGGCTGTTTCAGCCAGCCCACAGTGATCTATTCACCCCCAATAAACCTGATTTACACCTAGGAGTGAATTAAAGAAGAGGTACTTTGCCATCTGTGCAACATCCTGGTGCTAGTGCTCAGTGTCCAGGGATGCTGCATTGCTGCTGGACCACTTCATACAGCCACGGCTTGAGAAGGCAGCTGGCTCGAGAAGGATGCTGCCAAAGGGGTGAATGGTTGAGGTCTCAGTCCTGGAAACCTCCTCACCTCCCTCACATCAGAAAGGCACAGATGTTTGCATTGAAAACACACCTAAAACTGGTAAAAGAACAGTTAATAATGTAACTACTTGCTTTCCAGTATAAATAAATCCATGTCCATTTCCTGAGAGGGTTCATTTGCCTCTAATCATGGGGTTGCTTTCTGGAAAGCAAAACAATCCATGGTTGCTCATGGCCACATCTTTGAGCTGGAGCTGCCCTGAAGCCCCACAACGTGCACATTGATCCAACTCCTTACTCTTGCTTTTGTATTCATCACAACTCTCTCACTCCAGGGAATTAAACAGCCAGGAAAGTCTGGTCCTGCTGTCAGGAGCAGCCACTGGCACAACTTGTGAGCAGTTGGATCATTCTAGGTCCCTTCCAGCTGCAATACTCAATACTCTATTCAGACCAGCATCCTGCACACTCCTTACCATGGAGCATCAACACTAGAGGAGGCAGAACTGCATCAAAACTTTGCTGTAATTTAATGAAGTCCCTCATCCTTCTTCCCTTCAGCCCATCCGATACAAACCGTACCTCTCCAAGCAGACCTCAGGCAATGACTTTAATGTTGCCAAGACAACTGTGTTGACAAAATACCCTTATTTTTTTCCCCCCAGATGACAGGAACAAGGCTTTGTTTTAATTTGGAGTTCAAGGCTGAGCAGATTTCAGCCACACGCCTGCCATTTCTCTTCTACTGTTTCTTGGCGCCTGCGGTGTGTGGCTGAAACAGAGTTTAGATAAACCCCGTCAATACTGCCGCTTACCCCATCTAAAACTGATGCTCTTATTAGGGCTCAGCCCATCTGTAAAACATAAATTTCACCACCATCAATTTGCCAAGAGGACTGGAATTACACCGGCGATTCCAGTTTGACAAATGGGACCCGTGTTAACACCACACCGCTTTGTCCTAAATGACAGAATAGGTAGATAGGAAATAAATCAGAAAACGCCACTTGATGGATGGCCTCGGAATCCAATCGCAGCGCGAGAGGGGGATTGTGGTGCCGTTTAGGAAAGAACAAGGAAAAGGGAATTCAGAAACCACAGCAGGTTGGCTGGAGCTGCAATAGCTCCGGAGCCGCCAGCCGGCATCAATAGAGTCAGCGATAGAGCTCTCAGCTCAGAGTCAGTCCAGGAATTCAGCTCCCGGCTCGTCTCAGCAGCTCACGTTCTCGTCCCCTCCTTTACTGCTGACTCCCCAGAATCCTTCTAGAATAGCATCAAATTTGCCTCCTCTATCAAGCCAGTGGGAGATGCAGCCCAATTAGGACAGTAAATAGCAATAAACCTGATTGTCACCAACTTCTTCTGATAGAGTGACTCATGTCACTATTTAAAACCCCAGGAAAACATCGGGCTCCTTACGGCACAAGCCTGGGTTCCTCAGTCTGGAGGCACACGAGCCAGCAGCTCCCTGTGAAAGCCTGCCAGTGAGAAAGGCAATGGGATTCTCTCTGTCCCCTTTCTTCAACACCAAATGGGGCAGGAGGACTCGAGGTGAGATTCCCTGCTGATTAATTGGGTACATGGAGGCAGAGCAGAGCTCGCACCCTCTCTGCACCCGCATCCTCGGTGACTGTGCAAGACAGAAAGGAAGATAATTTGTTCCCGAGTTTCTGTCTGCACTTTTCTTAGGGTTTTGAATTAGCACTTGTTGCCATAGTATCACCAGCAGCAGCAAAGGTCTCAGGATGCCTCCTGGGACCCATTCCGTGTCCTAGGAAGGGCTCTGGCTCTAACTCAGGCAGGACTGTGGGAAATGGGGGGCTGGAATTTTCTGTTTCCTTTCTAACTCTTTCCTTGAAAATTAAATTGTGCTGAGGCGCTGGCACAGGGTGCCCAGAGAAGCTGTGGCTGCCCCATCCCTGGCAGTGTTCAAGGCCAGGTTGG
>JBCJKH010055691.1:3548-15648 GCA_039877255.1 Loriculus beryllinus | reverse complement strand
TATCAAGTGCAGTATTTTCAGGCTAAAAGGCTCTATCAGGTGCAAGGCACAGACAGTAGCATGGGGTGAGGAGCGGGGCTGGCATATCAGTAGACTGTTTTTCAAGCCATTTACCAAATGAATCCATAACCCTTGGCAATGCAATCTGAAGGAAGCGACTCTGCACAGACACAAGCATGACTGAAGCGCTGGAGTGACAATAAAACCCAAAGCAAGTGATCATGACATGGACCACAATGTTCTCTCTCCCTATTACATTGCATCATCAATGCTAATTTAATTTCTATCTGGAAATGGTATAACTATCTGTTATAGTTATCTACACTCTAAGTACATTTCTATTTTTCCCTATATCCTCGTGTCAGGAATTTGTCAGCATTTTGTGGCACTTTTGCTCCTGATTAATCCCATGTTACCATCTGTCTGCTCCTGACAAATCCCATTTGGGAACGCATCCTGTAAGGGCTTGGAAACCCTCAGGATGTGTAGATGGATGTCATTTCCTTGAGCTGATCTGCTCCCCAGACTCCCTGATGGCATCCCTTGAGCAGGTGAGTGTTCAGATGGCATAAATCAGCTGAGCTCTCTTGGGACTCATTTACATCAACCAAGAATCCAGCCCAAAATATAGAGCTATTTCTTACACATCAGACTGACAGGCTGTATCCCTTGCTGAAAGGATCATTATCAGCAAAAGAAGTGCTAGAAACACTTAAAAAATGGTGCTGGAACCGCAATTCTGGCAACCTTTTTTGCAGAGCAAGTGAAGGAGGGGAAGAAGAGATGCTCCTCATCAGCCTTTGTCCATGCCCTGGATGCATTGACAGAGACATAAGCAAGTTTTTGCCTGCCAAGTCTGTTTCTTGCAATTATTTTAAAGGAAAAAATAACCAAACCAGAAGACACCAGATGATAAACCAAAGATTATTGACAACTTGTGCAGAAACTGCCTTTGGCAAAGTAGATCAGCATTGAATGCACATCCGTCTTTGTGAAGAGTATTTAGAAATAGAAATCTTGGACACAACAACATGACAAAAGTCTATCTAGGGTTGTGCCATGCCCAACAGAGCCAGGAAGAATGAAAGAATAATAGTAAAAAAATACAGCTGCTTAATGAAGGAACAAAAATGACCATTGTTACTAAGGGAAAACATAAGGATGCTACCAGTTAATTTTGCCATGGTATAAGCTATTAAATTCATAGGTACTGAAGGATTCAAGGAAGGCACACTGTATGGTAACATATGAGATCATGTGAAGAACTATCCCTAATCCATGCAGATACCAAAAATTACAACCAAAGTGAATCTCTCAGCTCTGCCTAAGATGAGTAAACACTCATAAAGCTAAAAGCTGGATCTAATCTAAACAAGAGTTATATTCTGCCTCTCCTCCTCACATCGAAGGATAGTAGAAATGATACTTCATTCTCTCTGTGGTCCCTTTGACTTCAGGATCAGGAATGCAGCTGAGGATGCTAATGGAAATGAAACTGCACAGGGCAAAGGGACATTCGCAGTGCAAATGTAAATGACACTGTGCAGCCGTAGGACCGTGACTACATGGGGTTAAGGGGATGTGGCATGATCCGACTGTGTGGCTGCAGCCCAGCAAACAGATCTGTGGATTAACCGCCCTAAGTAAATAGCCAGAGTAAAAAGAAAAGCAGAGTTTGATGCTGTTCACTGAAATTTTGTCCTGCAGCACACCCAGCTCTGATTTGCTTTTGCTCTGGAAGATACAAGAGGAAAAATATGCAAAGCTTCCCCCTGGATTGCAAAACAAATGAGAGATTTCAATAAGTTTATTTAATTGCTATCAGTATTTAAAGGCACCTTAAGGGAATCAGTCATAGAAGAGCACAATTTGTAGTAAACAATAAATTGCATTTTCCTCTATTTACCATTGTGGGAAAAATCTGTTCAAGAGTTTATAATTAAAACTCCTGAACATTGTTCAACTAAAGGTTTTTAATTGGAAAATAGTCTATTTTTTAAAACATCCTTTTCCTTTTTCCCCTAAAAATACTGTTTGCTCTCTTGAGAAATGCCACTGAAAATTATTCACTGTCATTCCTCATCAGAACTCCGAATCAAACCTTTCTTTACTCATCGAACAACTTGAAGCCATAAGATTTTCACACCTAATTCCATTTCTGAGTCAAGCAACAAAAAAAATTACTTTAAACCCTTATATTAACAGTAATAAAGATTATATTGGAAGATACAGAAGTGTTCAGGCATGTGGGGGATTCATCAAGTTGTCCCTTTCCCTCTGTACCTTGCAGTGCTTAGCTTCATCAGTCGCAGTGACCATGAGAAAGCATCTGTCTGGGGGTTTTGTTGTGGGGCTTTTTATTCAATCTCCACGTTGGAATCATTAATTTACATCAAACAGGTGCAGTCTGATTTTGTGCATCCATATGGGTTCATAGAAAACAAGACTATCACCAGTATACTGAATTTGCAGTTAAATCTCATGTCTGTAGGTTATAAGAAGACTCCTTGGAACAGAAAATGAGTAACTTATAAGCTCTTACCATAATTTCAATGAGAAGAAAATGAAAAGTGTTTACTTACTGATGTATATAGGTATCCTTCACTGTTCATTGCCAGATACAGTTTTGTTTGAACCCCCTGAATCGCCACCACTCGTAAACCCACAGGTATGAGGTTAAACAAAGCTAGGAGAGAAAGGAGACGGAGAACAAAATTAATCCTTTAGAGGATGCAGAGTAAATAGAGAATTAGACTATAATTACCAGAACCAGATAAAAAAATGAACATTAAAGTGTATATTAATTTTAGTGGGTGCTGTAGAATATTGCTATTATTGTGTTCTTCTGCAGCAATTTCCACCAATAGCTCCAAAATTATCTACAGAAGTTATCAATGTATCACCCCCATTCTGATGGCGGACTGGAGGCACTGAGAGCTAAAAGGACTCACCTGCCTCATGAGTGGAATCCAGGGTCTTCTCAATTAAACATGCTTCATTTGGGATTTTGTGGTTTTCTTTTCAAGTCAGTGCAAAAATAATTTAATTCAAACACAAAGTTTTTCAAGATGATCAAAATTTTCTTTTTATTTTTTGCAAATTCAGATCAAATTCAGTAAACTTTTTTGACCAAAAGAAGCAAAATGAAATGCAGAAAAGTTAAAAACCTTCATTAACATCTCAAAAAGTTTCCACTCAAAACTCGTGGGTTTTTTTTTCCCTTTTTGAAAGGAGAATGGGTTTGACAAAGCAGAGTTCAATAACTTCCAAATGAAATGAAATGACAGCATATCCTTTAGCTCAAGCCCTAAATCTGTGCTTTCAACTTGAGCTGCTCCGAATGTTCTGCTTGCATTTCTGCTTGTACACATGCTAATAGTGGTAGTATTTATAAGCAGAGATATGTCTCTTCAAAACTGAAGATTCCGGTTTGTGAAGAGGCAAATTAAATAAGAAATAAGAAAAGGAAAGAAAAGCAAAGCTCTGCCATAGCTTAGATTCATGGATACATTGAAATTGAACACAAGTAATACAAGTGGAATCCAGCACTCTGTGTTCAACAGTAAAGACTAAAAATAAAGGGAGTTAAGAAAATGTTCAAGAACTGTTCTCATAACCCAAAGCATCTCCTTCCAGTCTGTTGTAGAAATGCAGAGATAGGATGAGGTAATGCCAAGCTGGCTCTTATTTCCGATGGTTTATTACTTGGCTGGAAAACTCTGGCCTGCTTCAGGCTGAGATGTAATATTTATGGTCACTCTCTGGGGCCAATTTAAAACGGAATTATGGAATTGAAATATTTGTATTCATTTCAAAAGAATAAACTAAGAATGATGAGCCATTATAAATTCCTTTCTCAGCCTGACAACCCCCAAATGGTCACTCTTAATTCAATGCAAAGTTGCAGCTTGGCAGCATTTAATATAGAACCTAAATTCTGGGTGTGGGGGTGTCAAGAGTGAGTTAAAAAAGGTGAGAGCAAATGTATACATGCCCTACTTTGATAAAGGCATGGTCAGAAGTTAACACTGGGCACTGGGGATGAAGAACTAAGTGCTGGTGAAAAGAGCCCCTGTTCCAGCTCTGGAATCTGAGCATCTCAGTCCGAGGCTGAGTGAAGAAGGGGTTCCATAAGCTTAGGGCTGGCCCGCTGTGATTTACTGGAACTCTGCTCGGAGGCTGGGGCCTTTGAGCATTGAATTTCCTACAATGGTGGCATATAGCAGAGCAAGTGGAAATATCCAGCTAATAAATAATGTGGGAGATCATAAAATCATACCTCTGTTGGGTTTTTCCCCCTCTCATACATGAGTGCACAAGCAGACACAAACACATGCAGCCCCTCCTCACACTTCCCTCAAGCAACACAAATGGTTTTCTATTCACTATAAACAAATACATCCTCCAGTTTTGTGCACTTTTTGGCAAACAAAACTTAGATTTTCAGTGAGTGGAATGCTGAGGGAAATGGATTTCTCATCCATTCAATTAAATGCTCAAATTTATTTGGGGGAGAAGATATTCCCTGCCTGACTCAGTAAATATTCCCCTGGAGAGTCCTTTTTTGCAGTTAAACCCCCAAAAGCAGCACTGGATATCTGTGTAGGCAAGAGAGCCCAATTTAAAACTCAGTATCCAGGCAGAACCTGGAGGTCTCTTTTAAAAGGTGCTTTCCTAATGGCGTGTGTATGAATTGGGTATTTTCAGCACAAAGGTAGAAGTCCAGGCTCCACTCTAAACAGTGCTATGACCAGCTGAGGACAGGGCAAAGCCTGGGACATTGGGGAAGATGCAGCTCACAAGGCACAGAGATTGGTTCTAGTGAGCAATCTCTGTGCTCTGCCTGGCAAAGCAAGCAGAGATACGGGGCTGGGGCACCCACTGCAATGGGTGCTCAGCTGCTTCCCTCGGCTGCTGAACAGGTTTTCCTGCCATAAACCTACGTGCTCTATTTTGAGGTAAGACGAGGGTTGGGCGCATTCTGGTTTAGACATCGGTGGGATTAGCAGCTGCTGTGGCACAGATTATGGGAAGTTACAGAAGGGCTGTGGGGGAGTAATGCTGGCTCTGCTGTTGTGAAGGGGAGAGGGACAGGCTGGTGGGGGGGTGCACTGTCTGTCTGTCCTATGCACAGCCAGACACATAGCCAGGCTGCCCTAGCTCCCACCTCCAAGGCGAGGGGACATTGGAATCCATCAAGAGCTATTGCTCCCACTGTCCAGCAGCAAGGCCAAGTCTGGCTTCTGTAACAGTGAGTGGCTTGTCCATGACTGCTGATGGGGCCAGCAACAGAGCCATGCAGACCCTCACTGCAAGCCATGGACAACAGGTCTGAGATGCTGTCACATGAGGTTGACCCTCATATGGGCAGGTATGACAGAAGTCATGGCAAAAAGCCACAGGAAAAGAAATTGCTTACTACTATGATCAATCTGTGCTAGGATAAACTAATGCAAAGTTATTTACCTCCTAGGCTTTCCCTACACATTTGTGCTGTTTAAAACAAGGATATAATATCCATCACACTGAAAAACTTGGTAGTGCCTAAGGGAGAGATGATCTTGTCTGTGGCCCTTGTACAATATCAGCTGACAGAGAATTACAGCTGCAAAATGAGCAGCAGTGGGCCACAGCTGGATTTATGACCATTTACATTACTGTGAGGTCTGTGTCATCCTTGGCTTGGCCACCTGGACCTTCACATGTTTTCTGCAGGATATCGTGTCCTACATTTCCTTATTTTATCAGTCTTGCAATCTCTTTGTCTTGCCAAAACTGGGGACTAAATTCTGCTTTGATTTAAAACCTTGCCCTATTTAACACATGTAATGAGACAAAATCTGTTTCTCAGCCAGGAAATCCTTTCCACGAGGCACTTCCTCAAATCATGTGGACTCTTGGCTAGAACCAGGCTCTTCTGAGTGCTACGGCTCCTCAAATCCACATTTCACTTCCTGCCTAAACTGTGCTCCAAAATCTCAGCTTGCTTCTAAACTCCCTGCAATTGCGGATGCCACTTTGCTTTTGTGACCCCTATGTGCAGCACTGAGTGTGCTCCCAACTCGGAAGCCTAAGGGGATCTTCAGGCCAACTTCCTAGCCAGTTCCAGGTAGCAAGCAATGGAGAGGACTCCTGGCACCACGTTGCTGTTAGGAGCAAGCTGGCTCTTTGGGGCTGCAAGCTGTCCCCATCCCTATCACAGATAGAGAAGAATGTAAAGTTAAACAAGGCAGAGCAGAGATGGAGGTTGGCTATGGGTTGCTCTAAGCAATGCAGCTACAGAGTCCTAGTGCTGTGCAACCACTCTGTTGGCCAGAGCTGTATTTGAGGATGTTCCTCTTATTAAGGGGAGTTTGAACTATTGCACTGTGAATGGTCTTAGAGTCGATGAAGGTGGCAAAAAGGAACAGCAATGAGATTCTTCAAGAGGTATGAAGAAGAGAACACATTAGAGAAGGAGTCCCCCTGCATGCTTCCCCACAGTGCTATGGGCTAAAGGAGAGATGTGTCTGCAGATACTGGAAAGCAGGATTTTAGGAGGTTTGATCCACTTAACACTCATGGGAGCAAGCCCGTGAGGGAAGCCCTTATGTGGACTCTGATCCATAGCATAAATCAGTGTCTTACTAGCTCCATCAGAAATATTGCAATTAAGATAATTTTAGTACTGGAGGACATTCCTGTCCATACACCTTAAATAAAAGAGAAGCATATACAAAAGCATGTGTTTTCTTACGATAAAACCCTCCTCTGTTTGGGACACTTGGATACTGCAGCTCAGCTGCAACCATTTCTGGGCTAATTCCATTATATTTATTTAAGTATTCAACATTTTGGAAGGCTGGTATCCAACAACAAGGAGGTTTTATGATTTCCTCTATTATCTACCAGGTTATGGTGAATTTAAGGACACAGTGAAAAAAAAGATATCTTAGAAATGGATATGTTTGTATTTCTGTATGTTTTATCTTGTTTCACATCTAAGAATCCCTATTAGAGATTTGATTCTGAGCAAAGCATTAGAATGAAGAAATGATCTATAGCAGGTATTTCATGCTTTGATGGAAATAGTAAGGTTTGCCTATTTCTTCTAAGGTAATTAACAGAATTACCCTGAAATCCTGACTGATCTGTATTGACTTTTAAAAGATCATAAATAGGAGATCACTCACTTGAAAGAAAAGCAATATTTAAGGTCCATAAGGATCATCCTTGGAGTAAATTCTGTGGCTCCGCTGAGGAGAGCTCTATAAGATGGCAGCAGCCGCTCAGCATCACACCGACCTGGTCTTCGTGCCACGGGTAAGGATGGGACCTGCAGCCAGTCTCCCAACAGATCCTATGCATAGGCTCTGCCCTAAGGCAAGCACCTTCCGTGGCTGCAGAGGAGACCTCCTCCAGCAGCAGAGCCAGCTCCTTCCTGCCACTGCTAAGAAGTTAACATAGGGATGCAAAGAGGATTAAAGAGGCTGAAGGAGGAGGGCAGGAGCAAGTGACTGGACAAATAAGATATGATACTTCCTACTGCATCTGGCGCTCGCTCTGCCATATTCTACCCTCCTGCAAAATGAAACGATGGTTCACCTGCAAATGCTTCTCATATGAAAAGGATGGCACTTAAATCTGTGCTTTTTTAACAATTAAAAAAGGCAGGTCTGCCTGTTGATCTTATGGTTTGCTGTCTAGTGGCCTGAAGTACCTTCTCAAAACTCCTTGTGCCTCTTAATTCTTTTTCAGAACAGTAACATAGTGTAAGCTCTGTGAAACACTTGAGTATTTTATTTACACACACCCGATCTATGCTCGAGGCATCTTTTCCTGTTTTCTATTCATTCTCAAAGTTGAGAACCCCAAAAGACCCCAAGCTGGGTCTCTCAAGATAGAAGACCCAAGACAGTAAAGCTGGAAGAAATTTGCTTAAAAGATGAAGGTATAATTAAGTTTAGATGAGGTAAAAAAATAATAGTAATAATAGCAAAACGTGAACTTTAAAATGACGAACTCTCATTGTGTGAAATAACACGGCTCTGGTTGAATGAGCCCCTGTTTAAGAGTGGAGATAGTGTTATGCTATTTCAGGCGCTCTGAGTAGGCGAGAAAATTTTCCCTGTTGGAAAAAAAACTCCTAATAAAATCCAAAGGACAGCAAGGAACTTCTCTAGATTACCATGGAGATAACATTTGCTTTGTTTGTCATATGTGTCATCATTACCTCTTCTACTTCATTATTTCTATAAGGGATTTTTATTGTGTTTCTCTCAGACCCAGTAAGTCTGGATGATTTCTGCACTTCGAGCACAGTGCTAATGCTGCTTCCACTCAGTCATCCCAGGACAACAGTTTCCAATGGACCTAGATGGGAAGAATGAGACACCACGATTCACAAACACACCATT
Organism: Loriculus beryllinus; assembly: GCA_039877255.1. NCBI lineage: Eukaryota > Metazoa > Chordata > Aves > Psittaciformes > Psittacidae > Loriculus > Loriculus beryllinus. The sequence continues at coordinate 7,252 of JBCJKH010055691.1, read as the reverse complement.
TATTTTCATGTCACTTACTATAACTACTGTCCTCCTCTTTTGTTCCATCAATTGTTCCATCTGCTTGCAACTGCAAGTGGTATCCTTGCCTGCTGTATAGCTTTGTTACTATACCTTTAAGCTGAGGCTCTGCAAAGAAACAATAGTGAGATTAATGTGGGAAATCCTGATGTGTTGTTCCAAGCAAGCAGGATGCTAAAAAACCAAATCTCCAGGTTTCTTCTCAAGGCTGAGTTAACAAAAAAAGACCCAAAACAAAAGCAGGGCAACCAGCTTTGCAACACTTTTCATTTGGGAGACCACCCTTATGCCTATGAAATCGATTGCCAAAATGATTAAATGCCACTTTCGATTGCAGTGTAGGTAGCACAGTAAAATCTACTTGCAGTGAATACAAATTCCAACAGTGTGCTGCTTGGTCTCAGGAGCTCAGCCCTATCTTGTTTAAGATTAGGAATGAGCTGGCAAAGAGTGTATTCCGCCTTTTAAAAAGGTGTGAGTTCTTAAATGGAGAGGAGAAAGAGGACTACTATGATAGCGCTAATAAGAACCATAGTGACAGTTGAGAGCCTAAATATATAGCAGCAAATGCTCAGCACAGGAGCTGCGGCAGTTCTAATAAACAAACCCCCCTTCCTCACTGCTCTGAAGAGTACAGAGCATCCGAAGTGATAAACTACTCAATGAACATATGGAAAACGGAGGGGGGAACCCTGAAAACCAGCAATGTGTGGAGCTGCAAAATAAATATTACCATAAGGGCTGAGGTAATTACCTCATCAGCTAGAAGAAGAAAGATCAAAACAATGCATAGCTTGGATAGGTTTCTTTTTATCATCACCATCCTCGAATTCACAGCTCGAAAGCGAGATATCTCACACGGTTTCAGATCATTCTAGACCACAAAGTACACAGCAACAGGACCTGCTGTCAAGTCTGTCATTTCAGATATCTAGGAAATGCACCAGGAGTAATTGCAAAAAAGCTCTACTTCCACTGAATCCCAATGACATCTGCATTGTAGTCACTGCACACAGTTCTGCTTGTCAGGAGGTGATGCACCTCCGCAGCCTTCTCCACAGCATCTTACTTACTTCAGAGATAAGCATACTGTGAAGATATGAGGTGTCATTTCCAACAGCCAATGTCTGGATGAGAGTCCTTGTGTTTGTAACCAAAGACGTAAGGGAGCTCTGCTACTGTGCTTCGTTTTAGTAGGAACTGAAGGCAAAAGCTTACAATAGTTTGTAGAAGTGTATCAGTTCCTAGTAGCAACCTTTAATAAGGGTGCTGATAGATGCACAGTTCTTCTCTATCCACTTTTTGACAACAAATTAATCCAGCCTTTGGCTTTTTAGCTATAACACATCTGCAAACTGTTTGCAAACAGGAAGTGAGACACCTCTTCTGTGCCTGCTGAGAAAGGCAGGTTAAGTGGCCAACAGCATCAATGTTTCAGCACAGCAAAGCAATAGCAGTAATACCAGAGAGTTTTGCTCCTCCCACGTACAAAAACCCCACTCAGATCAGGGACTGAGTCTTCATGCCTGATCTTTCGCCCCTCTGACACAGAGAACATCACGTCTGCAGGGCTGATGCAAGTATGGGATTCCTAGAAAGGAATAGGGCACTGAAGCAAAACTCTGGAAGGTGCCAGCGAAAGCAAAAAGCCTTGTCTGCAATCAGCAAATGAAACACAGCTCAGGCATTCTGCGAAGCAGGAAGATAAATCCAGACCTCTAGAGTGCCAAGTTATTTAACATATAACTGAAGGAGGTGCATGTGTGGGAATTTCCCCTGCTAATGTCTCCCCTACAAATAAATCACGTGTGTTTGTATATGTGTATGTGTAACAGGGAGCCAGGCTACTGAATTACCAGCACATGGGTGCACATGGGCGTGCAAGTGTGGCAGATAGCAGTGGTGTGTGTTACCCAGATAAACCAGATGAACACGAAAGGGAAGGGATTGGGATGAGGTACCCATGTCTCTCAGATCATACAAGCCAGGAGAGGCAATACCTGCACCTTCCCTGAGACACCGGTCCCCCTTTCCCCACACCTGATGCACATTCATCCCAGTTTGCATTCGGTTAAACAAACCAACCCCCCAAAGACATAACCCTTGCCAACCTGGTCGCCTCCTTCGCCTTTTCTTGGAGCCAAAGAGTTTGACCCTGGAAAACACATTCAACTTGTTCTTGTCGCAGCTTCCCTTGCTCTTGCTGGGGCTGTTGACACACTTACAGGCATTGGACTTCTCCCGCTCCCTGGCTTGTCTCTTCTGGCGGATCAGGGAGCTGGCGATGGCTGCTGCCATGGCCGCCACCGCCCCGGCACCACCACTGGGTCAGGCGCACGGGGTGTGCTGGCCGGCCACGGGTGCCGCAGCCAGCATGCTGCTCGGCCTGTCCCCAGTGCTAGGGACACTGCTGGGCGTCTCGGCCAATGCCACTCACCGCCAAGTGGCTTGGGAGCCCAGGAGACACCAGTGGAAGGCTCGCACCACAGCCCCGGCTCGGGACGCAACAGTTTAGCTCGAGCGTTTTTGTCCACTGAGATCTTCCACCTTTATGGGGTTTTCTGATGCTTTCTTATTCCTCCCAGCTCGGAGCAGAGAAAAGTTTGCAGGTGAAGGGGAGCGTTTCTATGGAGATCGAGCGGATTACTTGCAAGACATCCCTGCGAGCTTCTCCAGACACACTATTCACATGCAGACAGGGCACATCCACTTGGTGCAAGATCATCGCATCTCTCCCAGCCCCGATTTCTCCAGTTAACTTTTCTCCCCACCCATCCTCTCCCCATTCAAATCCCAGCAGACACCTGTTAGACTCCAGCAGGGGCTGTCCAGTTGCAGGGGCGGGGGTGTTCTGGATCCTTTTCCCCCCCTCTTCTCCCTTTAGGACGACATCCGAAGCAAGTGGTTGTGGAGGCGCTGGGAGGAGGTGTCGCTGCCTGGAGCCTCGGCTGCCTGGTGCTGAATGCCGCGGGAAGCCTCTTCCCCTCCGCTCTTCACGGGTGCCGCTGCCAGCGCAGCCTCCTCTCCAGGGACGAGCTCTGGTTTTGCATCGCCACCCCTGCCACCAGCCTTGTCGCGCAGCCGGGGCTCCCCGCTCGCCCGGTCGCCGACAGCTCCGCGTCGCGACTGCCGCAGCCGGAGTCCCTGGCAGCGCTGCACGGACCCGCAGCACCCCGCGCACACACACCCGCGGGTGTGCGCTGGGTGCAGAGATGAGGCGACGCAACAAGCCCCTTATCACCACCCTCCCCTCCTCCTCCTCCTCTTCCTCCTCCTCCTTCTTCCCCAGCGAGCGCTAGCTCTCGCTGCGGAGAGGTCCCCGGGATGCACGCAGGGGGCTCAGCGGGACCTGGCGCTCCCCGGCTGCCCACCCTTGCCGGCCCCACGGGCCCCGGCGGGACGACGACCCGTTTTTGGCCGAGCCGCCTCCTGGGATGGTGCAGACACCCAAACAGACGTGACTGCGATGAGCAAAGAGCTGGCACCGCGTTTGGGGCAGCAGAGCGATGACACCTGGCTGAAGCGGAAAGGTGGCTCGGGGGGGGGGGGGGGGGGGGGGAGGGGTGAGAACTTCGCCCGCGGCCCCGAGGTGCCCCGCTGACCGCCGGGAGGGAGGTGAGGAGCAGCCGTTGGCGGTGCAGCCCTCCCGCCGCCCCCCGGCACCCACCTGAGCGGATCATGTG
>JBCJKH010055690.1:0-10490 GCA_039877255.1 Loriculus beryllinus | reverse complement strand
GACACAGGGGCTTGGAGCAAGCTGCTCTAGTGGAAGGGGTCCCTGCCCGTGGCAGGGGTTGGAGCTGGAGGAGCTTTGAGGTCCCTTCCAACCCAAAACATTCATTGATTCTGTGAATAGAACATAAAGTAACCATTGCATTTCAAATAGAACAAAAAAGCTTAAAAGTTTTAGCTAGTACCTATTCTGTAGCAAACTGACTCTCACACTTCTCTGTTTTCAGCCTTTTGTCTGACTGTGAGTCCTGCTTTTGCAATTGAGCTTCTGTGGGGCTCAGGAACTTGTCATAAGTGTCATAAACTATTGAGACACTTTCTGACGCTTGGGAATTTGGGGCTGTTCAGTTTCAAGCACTGAAAATCCTAAATTTTAAACTTGCCCTTTCTGTTACAAAATTGTTTGAATAGCAAAACCCCTTTTAAACCCGCTGCATTATGTGTGGGCATGAAGTGCGTGGATGTTTGTGACTGCAGTGATGCTCACGGCTGTTTGCAGCCCCAGCAGCACTTAACTCCAGGTGCCTGATGGAACATGCTCTTTCCATGAAAATGCTGTTTGCTGCTGCCTGGGATTGTACCACCAGGTGGCAGATGAAGCCAAGGAAAGAAAGCGCTAGCGCTGCACTGATTGCGCCTTGCTTCCCTGTAGGGAGCAGAAAGGGAAACATCCGCTGAATCAGTGTAACAAATAGTTTCAGTCTATAACGGGTTTCTTCCTTATTTTGGACTGCACTTCAGGGTAGTACATCAGGTCAAAAAGAGAGAACAAAAGACTGAGTGGATTCACAGATTCTCCTATGCAAATGCATAAATATGCAATATTTCTACTAATCCGAAATACATATAAAATAAGATTCATCGAGTTATTTTGTTTTGGGGCTAAAACTTAAACGGCTGAACTACTCTATGGAAATATAATGATCATTAATGCAAAAATAATCTATGCAGCGCAACAGGCTCTAGAACAGCAAATGGGTGTTTTTTTCTGGCTGGACAGCACTTCAGAACACTCGTTTATTTCCCCTTCTCCAAAAAGACAGGAACCTTCTTACAGTCATCATCTGTATTTCCCTGGAAGGTTTCTGTTGCAGCTGCTCTTCACCATTGAATGATGCTGCTGTGGGACTGCTGAGGCAGCAGTGCTGTGCTTGCTCATCTATATTTTGCATTTGAGATTCTTTGATCGTAACAGTAGCAGAACTGGAGCCTGAACTCCTGGCCTTTTCCTGCCAGCCCAGCTAGTTGGGGATTTTGTTGTTGAATTCCAGGAAATAAGGTCAAGCCTGATTGTTTTCTTCTTTTCTGGATGAGATCAGTTCAAAACTGCAAAGTAGGATTAACTGAAATAGGAATGCCTACGTTAGCTTCTTTGGATGTGCCTAGGCCCTGATTTCAGCATGCACCATTGCAGAGATGCAAAACAAACAAAGTTTATCTGTCATGAAGAACACGCACAGAAGGTACAGCACCATGCTGGTAGTCTGGTCGTGGTTTCTGGGAGGAGAGGGCTTGATACAGCCCTTCCTACACTGTCATAGCAATCAGTAAGGTAACATATAGCTGCAAATCTTACTGGGATCTGCCAGGTTAAGTTGTCTGTTCTGGTCACTTGTAAAGTGAGTAAGTGTGGCACATAATACCATGGATGAACTGATCAAATAGTGCCTTCAAGGGACTGGGTTTGACTTACTACTGTCTCTTTTGGAGAGCTAATTTGAATTTTCCTCTTTGGACGGTTGGAAACGTAAATGCCCTTTCCAAACCATCTTTTCTCTTTGTCTTAGTTGCTTACTCTTGTGCTGGCTCTGGCTGGAAGTCTATCACAAAAGTTACCTGGGAAGACAAATACCATCGTTCCGAACATCCCCTTTCCTTCTTTTTTAAACTGACAGTCCACACAGGTAGCTGATACTCTAGGAAGAGGTAAGGTCTTCACTAGTCTAAACGCAAGGATCTCAGGGCTGTGTTCCTTTGTGCCAGCTCATTCCAGCCATGTGCTGAGGGCACATAAATAGATAATAGTGATCAAAGCAAAGTGGAGACTAGACAAGAACTGCAATTTCCTTTTATTAATAGACTCAATAAACCAAGTTAACATGCAATGGCAATAAGGATTAGCTGGACGCAGGTTGTGTTTTCAATGCGGAAATGGTTGCTTAAGCCATTCTTGAGGTAGCTGAAGAGTACAGAATACTGGAACTTTAATAAGAACTATGGGGATTTTAGGGACTTGCAATGAGTAATTCATTTAGGGTTTGGGAAAAGGGTTTAAATGCACTGGTGCTTGTAGGAAAAGCACTACATTTACAAGCAGATTAACCTTGTTTGTAATTGCAAGGCAGAAATCAAAGCCACTGCTGGCTTTTGACTGCCTGTCAATAACTGACATGGGTGACATAAAACCCATCGTCTCAAGGTCAGTTGTTTGAAATCAATACAACTCAGCAGGCAATTACAAATGGGCTTGAGTACTTCTTCCACGTGGGGTTTTGACTTCTTTTGGTGCAAATGCCATTTCCAAGTGGAGTTATCCCAGAATCATTTTTTCCCCCACTGCAGTTCTCTTGGTTTGGTACTGTTTGTTTCTGGTAGCAGTAATTAAGGATGCTTTTAATAGTACAGTGTATTCGGATATCAGCAATACTCACAGCTTGACTATAAGCAATCATGGCATAATAAACACTGAGTATTCTAAAATTGTGCAATTCCTAGCAGGAGTTGTTTCTGCACACTTCTTATTGGGAATTCCAAGTACATAAGCAGTAATGTATATTAGTAAATACTGAAATAGTATTTTGGGAAAAGTGTTTATTGCTAGTAAATTGGCATGTTTCACCTTTCGGGTCTAGAGTCAACACAAGTGCTAAATCATGTTAAAAACCTTCGGTGAGTTCAGATGCTTGATCTCATTTTAGTACATAATGCCCAGCATCTGGAAGATGTTTACTTGTTTATGAGTTTAAGGGTCTGATCCTTAGCATGTCTCGTGCCTTTGCAAGTGAGTTTGTTGGAGGAATTAAGAAGTTACTGCTCCTCAACTGGAGTTCAGTGATTTTCCTCCTGCTACACCAGTTGGTATATGCTCATTGCAGGTCCATGGCACTGCAAAATAAAGCAAGCTCACATACATGTGACTTGGAAACATGTCTCGAAGGGAGTGGTAGCTCCTGGTGAAGAGGCAGAGCCTTTTTAAATAGCTCTTCTCTACTACTTGTAATTATATGACTCACAATGACCAAATCACAGTTAGAGACTTTGAAATCTGACTCTGCTACTAAATTGCTTCAATCTCATTACTGACAAAATATGTAAGCATGGGCTTAACTTGCTGTGCTAAGGGAGGATGAGTTAAGCAAGGTCTCAGTCAAGCTCAGCAGCAGAAAAGTCAAATCCAGCCCTTGATCAACGTGATTTAGTTTTAACTGTAGTCATATTTTGGACTACAGTGTCTGCAGTGCTTACATCTTCAACCCCAAATCTTAGTGGTTTCTTCACTTGTCAAAATTGTCTTAGGAGTAGCTGGTTTGGTTGACTTAAACTAGAATATCTTCAGTGTTTTTCACTAAATCCAAATGTCAAGCAATGAGCTTTCCTGAAATGCAGATGTAAAGCTTAAACATTTCAAAAGGTAATTATTTCAGTGTTGTTAGCAAATGTAATTCTTCTAAGTGGTTTTTCTACTTGTAACACTTATGGTACATCAGTAATGCAGGTTATTTAAAGCAGAAAGAACTTGTGGTACATATTCTACCTCATGAATGTCATTGAGCTATTCGTATTGCAAAATGCCTTACAATAAAGGGTATCAACTAAACCAAGCACCAGGCTTCTATGGCTGGCGTAATGTACCACAGGATCCTGTTACAGGCATTCTTTGTAATTCTAGGAGGCAGAAAACAAAATTCGACACTCAAAAATAAGAAGTTTAAGTAAATCATGTAGGAGAAATGTACATTTATGTCCAAGAAATGGTTGGATGTTGCCAGAACAATACAGCTGCGTTATAAATCTTTAATGATCTCTGAAAGTCATAATGGTCTGTCACTAATGCCCATTAATGATCTCTCTATACCGCGAGTATGGGCTTGATGTTTCTGGCCAGTACCTTAGAGAATACTTTAAATATGCCTTAAACTTTCTCTGATCTACTCCCTGTGTGTCTCTCCAAATGTAGACTGTAATTGTCTGGGTAGACGCAGCTTGTAAGGCAGCATGGCTTTGGGGTTAAGAAAGTCTTATTCAGGTAAGATGTATTTAAGCAATATTTTTACAATAAAAAATGATAAGGTATTTCTTGGCTACTAATCCTCCGCAGAGGTGATAAACTATATAAAGAAATTAAAGTTTAATATTTATTAAGAATATGATTGTTCTTTGACTTAGTGATTTCTCTTTGGTGACTCTAAACAGACACTGTTTAAGAAGGAAAAGGCAGGTGTTACTGTTAATTCCTGCTGATTGGAACTGTAAATATGTTGAATGAGCTGCTAAACTGGAAAATTTGTCCTGTTTTAATATGTATTTCAAATGTTCCACGGATTGAATTTATGGCCTTTTAAACATCTGTGCCATGTATTTAGTGATTTTGTATTGAAGCTTTTTGTGAGGTATAAGGCTTGCTTTAAAGTAAAACAAACAATGGTTCCAATTCTGTTGTAATTGCCTTTCACAAGCGTACTGTGCCTAATATTCACTGAGAACAATCTTGTTATCGTGTTAATAACTCGAAAATATTTTTAATACAAAACCATCAGCAATTCTCTATTCTTTTGAAAAGGTTTTAGCTAAAGGCTTATGAGGATTAATTTGTTTTTCTTTAATAAGGAAAAAAAATGTTCTCTGCATTTGGTACATGAAATGATCTGATTACCATAAGAACCAACGCCTTACGGCTGGGAGAGAAAAACAAATCCAAGGACTCTTGGAAAATGCCCCAATATCAAATAATAATCTGATAGGCAGTGTGTACAGAGAGTGAGATATTAACTGGGAGATATTGACTGTCTGGGTCATATATCATTCTTTATTAGGAATAAGTAATCTTGATTAGCAAACAACTTTAATGTCTGCATGCGGCACCCATGTTTCTTTTTCTCTCTGAAATTAGTGTAGTAAATCTAAGGATATAAGGTGTAGAAAGTGAAGTAAGTCATCTGCAATGGGTTTTGGCATGTTAAAAATGTATTTACAAAATAAAATCGCTTAATATGCAATCCGGATTATTAACGAGTAAATGTCTTGCTCTTTCACAAAAGGGCTAAATTTTTATAGCCTGATAGTGGTAAGGATGATGTGGGTCTGCAACCACCAAAAGCTTTTGTTCTAGGTTAGCTTTTGGGGAGTATGTCACCTCGGCACAATATACAACAGAAATGTTGGTGACTGGTTGTGGATCCTGATTGCAAACTTGGTGTGAAGGGCTGCGGACTCCTTCCACAGAGCTGGAAGTTATGTGGGGTGGTGGGGTGGGATGTGGGGCAGCAGGGCTGGGCTTAACACTGGGGATCAGCACGGGGGTTCAGAACCACGGATTAGCACCGGGGGGTCAGCACAGCAGAGCGGTACCTTGATTCAGCATCGCGGACAGCCGCAGCTCAGAGGTGTCCCCCCCTCCTCTCTCAGTTAATTACAGCCCGTATGTGTGGTGTAATTAAACATCACTAGGGACCGAACCAAAGCTAAAGGAAATGAGCGACCTTGGCAGGGCAGCTACAAGAACCATCTCTAGGTGTCTCTCTTGTTTCTGGTTTTAGCAGTAGTTCTATACATTTGGCTTTCTGACTGAATGTACTGGAAACCTGTGCCATTTGTTTGGTCTGGGACTGTTTACAAATTAATGTTCTACAGCATGCTTCCTGTACAGGAAACTATGTTTTGCCAAAAGCCTCCTGAAAAGACTTTACATCAGACCTATCTAAGTAGGCTAAAATTTATGGCAATAATGGTTTAAAAATACAGTCACCGAGTGAGACGCTTCTTATATTACAGAGCTGGAAAAATATCTTTAAAGGGCTGAGGAGGTGGAAGTTTCTCCCAGCATTAACAGCTCTACTCTGATTCACTGGTGTTTGGGCACCCCAGGATTGCTGAAGCATCTTGGGTTTGCTCTTATTTGCAAGTCAGGAAGAAGAAAGGCAGACAAAAGAACGCCTGTGTTATGAATGTGGGAGCCACATTTCTTGCTTCAGTCATGAGGGGAACTTCTTAGGAATACCTACAGGCCTCACAGAGCACTGCAGAATTCCGTGACTTCTGTGTGGCTACATGTTTTATTTGTGCACCTGTACAGACATTTTTACAATTAGACTCTTTAACTTCTCCTAACAGCCTCATATAGGAGACAAGAAAATGCAAGGGGGTTGCACTCAGTAGGCTGAGTGGGATCAATTGATAACATTGAAAGATCAGGCAAGATAGCTACTTACAGTCCAGCAGGTTTAGTTCTGTGCCTTGGAGTCTAATTCTGCTCTTTGTTGTTTCTTCCCAAGAACAGCTCCTAGGCCTTGGAATGTTGTGTTGTAGATGAAGCTAAAGCAAATTTGTTTGTACACAGGATTAAGTTGACCTCAGCTAAAGGATAAGGACATTGAGATACTGATGGGTTTTGAGGCTACTGCTCATTAAAAGCATGCTGTAATTGTTAATGAAACAAGGAATGAAGATCCTTGCAGAAAGAGGTTTAAAAATGAGAGTGATGAACAAAGGGAAGAGGTTTGAAGGGAGAGGACAGAAATCCTGCTGCTATATCATCAAATGTCTGCTTAAAGATCTTGTATAGGCCACAGCTTTGCACAACCACAGCTAAAAGATACTGCTCTCTAAAATGTGAGTGGAGAAAAGGTATTGTTCCCTGCTTATGGCATGGGGGTTGGAACTAGATGATCTTAAGGTCCTTTCCAACCCTAACTATTCTATGATTCTATGATCTGCTAAGTATGGTCTCTTGGCTGTGAGTTTAGCTGAGCATGATTTAGCAGTGTGACTGAGGAGTGGGGAAGGCCATACATATGGACCGGGAATTTAATTAAAGTCATGGTATTATATTTGCCTTTACTTCTGCAGATTAATCTATGAGTTTCATGGTGATTTTAGGTAGAGATTGAACTATAAGTTGCACAGTTATCTATTTGCTATAACAACAAATGTGTCTCTATTGAGGTTCAGCTGGACTTAAGCAAGGAGTAACAGTGCTCAGCTCAGGCAGCTTCTGCTCCTCTGATTTCTGAGCATTGTTTTTCTGCATAGCAACAAAACCTCCCTGTGCCTTCTGGTGAGAGCTGAGCCTCCAGAACTGTTCCAGCCGCCTAATGCGAACGCTGGGAGCAGCAGCAGATGTTCTGCTATTAGCCTCCTTCTCTGAATTGACTTCTCTGAATTTCTTCTAATTTGCTTATGTCGAATTTGCATACACGAATTTTCTAGTCTCCAGACCTATTTAAACCCACTACAGCAAATGCTGGCTTGTGCTTCTCATTCCATTTTGCTGGCAGATGTTATTTGTGAGTGTTGGTTGCAGAAAGAGTGCATCTCACTTGTGCTGATGAATTCCCCTCTGTTTACTTCACATTGTATTTTTCACCTCAAAATCTCAGTGTGATTTATAGGTGTCACCTTTGCTCTGCTCTTGCCAACAGCAGCTCCTGCTAGGCCTGGGGGTGTCACGAGGCCAATTGCTGGAAGGTATCTGTGTGTGGGAAGTGCAACTGTGTGACTGCTCAGGCTGGTTTTATATTCACATGTGTTACTGAGCACTGCCAGAAGCAAGAGGCTGAGCTACATGGACCTTCACTAAGTGATTACTTAGGTTTGGTGGTGGTAAATACTATTTACTGTAAAGATGCATTAGGTAGATTACAGTATGAATCACCCTACAACAATAGTTCAGTGAGGCAGAGGTGGTGTTTTCCTTCATGCAGCTGTGAAAATAACAGTGCTTTTTGGGGGATGGGCATGAATTGCCATCTGGAAGTGCCTTTCTCTCTTCCTTCTTGGTTGTACAGCCAGATATTTGGTCCAATGAGCTTAGATAAACCTAACTTGTGCATTACTGAACTTAGGGCAGGTATGTCTTGATAGGTCACTGTTGATACCATGATGATTACAAGGTGAACTGAACACAGAAGTTCAGACTCATGGGCCTTTTCTTAATCCTCAAGGATATGCCTTCCTGCTGGTTACCGAAACAGAGACAAGCATTTTTGCTGGTGTAAACTGGTTTCAGTTCCCTGAGTGTACAATGCCCACTTGGACATTTGCAGACACATCGTCCCAGTGCAGGGTCTAGCTTCAGGAGACCCATGCCTCCAGCCAGGACATGGCACTTCTTCCTCAATATCCCCTTCACTGGGGACCAACTCTGTTCACATTTTCCTTTGTCTGTTGAACTTGGTGCCATGATCTCGGCAGTCACGTAAGAGTCACAGAAAACCATGATCAGCTTCTTCTGGTCCCAACACAGGTCGTTTGGTTTCACTATTAGAAACCAGATGGATCTTATATCACTAACCCAGCAAGGCTGGCATCCATCACATACATTGGGCTCCGTGGTGATGTGAAGTAAGGCAGAAGTTAACTTCTGAGCAAAGCAAGGACCACGACTGTGAGAAGCTGGTAGAAATGGTTGGGTGCAAGTGGGAGGAGGAGAACTCTCAGAGGCTTCAATTTTGTCTGATTTTGTCAAGTTTTTGACAAGAGATGAGCCATCAGATATATGAAAAGGTGGGAAAAGGTCCATTTGAGGAGTGACAATCTCTAGGCAACCAAAAAGATTTTCTTTTTTCTCCCTTTAAACAATGCCCTCCTTTTCCAAAACTTGCCTGCACCACCAGGTCAGATCACTCCCGGTTTTAACTGAGACAGTGCTATAAAGGAATCGGAATTCACAGCTGGGAAGTGGCAGAACTGGGATTTCTCTCATTAGTATTTGCTCTGAGGATCTGAAAGGGAACTGGTGTTCTTGGTGTGAGACATCATGGCCATCCTGAGCATGTAGTGGGGCATATCAGCCGCGAAGAGGACCAAATTCTTGTGAGGGCAGTGAACCTCTTCTTAGCAAACTCATTCAGATCTGATCAGAGATCAGGATTAAGGCCTGAGAACCTTCTGAAATGCATAGGCACATCATTATTTTTTAGCTGGCTTAGTAGTCTTTGGGAGATGACTCACACAGGGACGTGGTTCTGTTCTTTGCTGCATGGGGGCCAGTTTTGGCACATCCACCACTGTGCAACAGTTGTATTGGTGTCTCTCCTGGTGTTGGGATTCATGATTCTGTACACCAAGAAGACAAAACATCATCCAAGGTGTCTAATGCCTTGCACAACAAGTGGGATTTTAGATGATGTAAGTCCAGGTGATAGGTCTGCTTTGGTGTCACGGGAATCTAGTTTGATTTTCTTCCTGTCACTGAGAAGGGCTGCACCGTGCTCTTGTGCAAAGAACCATGGCATAGACACACACAGGAACATCCATGGCACTCTTTACAAGTGCCCCTATTCTCTCAACATAAAATACTTCTGTTTACAGCAGTACAGCTTGTATAAAGTCTGCAGCTGGTTCTTGAAGCTGATCTTTACCACTGAGATTAATTTCATGGTAGCCCAGTTGCTTTGTTGATTAAAATACCCTCAATTTGGAGCTGTTGGTCTGGAGCTGCCTGAGGGCCCATTAATATCTTTCTGGACCTTGAACTGAGCAATAAACCTCAAGCTGACCTCATTTGGCTCCTATGTGGGGTAGTACTAGGCTTTGAGGGGTAGTGAGCTGGGCTCTGCAGCGCCTGTGTCCGGCACAGAGCTGGCTGCAGAGGAAAGGCTGAGTCATTTCCACGGGATGCTTCACAGAGGAGCTAAATGATGCGGGGCTTGGGTCTGAGCAGCTCTGCTTCCTGGTGAATAGTAATTCTGTTTACTTAGAAGAGGGAAAAATCACTGGGGGCCTCAGTGCTGCTGTGTCATAGCTGGCTCAATGTACTCTTGTTTATCTCAACCTGAAAGAGAGAGAAGTGATTCCAGTGGCACGTTTGAGATAATAATTCCTATTCTGGGGCAATGTAAACTTATAGATCTGAGTCCTGAACCTTTTCTCTTTCTGCTTATTCTCTATCTACAGTAACACATTACTCCAGCAAGAGAAGAAGTGCTTGGGGATGGAATCCTGACATGCTATGCCAGCCTCATGTTTTCTGACACACTAAAGCAGCTTCAGGTTTACAGGTGTATAGGGGTGGTTTGGGGGTCGTGTTGGGATGAGTGAGGTCTTGAGCTGGCTTGTGATTTTCCTTCTGGTCTTGAATTTCATGCAGTGTTTGTTTTGCCCAGCATCTACCTGTTTATATGGGACTTATAAGATTAGATATTAGGAAGAAGTTCTTCCTCGTGAGGAAGCCCTGGCACAGGGTGCCCAGAGAAGCTGTGACTGCCTCATCCCTGGCAGTGTTCAGGGCCAGGTTGGACACAGGGGCTTGGAGCAAGCTGCTCTAGTGGAAGGTGT
>JBCJKH010055689.1:10772-22453 GCA_039877255.1 Loriculus beryllinus | reverse complement strand
GGTCACGCTCCTTTTGATGCAGCCCAGGATACGGTTGCTTTCTGGGCTGCAAGCGCACACTGAAGCCGGCTCATGTTTAATTTTCTCATTGACCACCACCCCAAGTCCTTCTCTGCAGGGCTGCTCTGAATCTCTTCTCTGCCCAATCTGTAGCTGGTACACAAGAAGGCTAATAATACTAGTTATCACTCTGGTGGAACTTCTCATATGTACTAAAGCAAGCATCATGCACTAAAGGAGTGAACATTTGGTTTTTCTGACTGGGAAGTCACGTTCAGTCGCTTTACAGTATGTGGCTGCTGTTTCTGGAACTTGGTTCCATGCAAGATCCAGGAAACCCAAATTCTGGTCTTGGTCTTGCCTTGGTAATTGTAAAAAATGAGAGGGTTTAGGATCATCCCAGAGCTAACAGTATTGCTTTTTTATGCCTGCAGGTGTGCCTGAAAATCGTAGTTCTCCATAACGGGACAGGAGGTGTCTTTGATAGATGTCTTTGTTTTCTCTTGTCCAAGAACTGTGGTGGAAGAAAAAGAGGTAGACAGGTTGTTGTGCAGTTTTGAGAACGGGTTTCATTAATGTTTACTTTTCACACAAGCACTACCAGTCTCTTTTGCTTTCAGGTGCTATCTTCTGCTCATTGACAATTCTACATTACCTAGAGATAACTTCTGAAGATTAACTAATGATGTCAAGCTCAGCTTGTTGGTGGCCACCAGCAGCACATCTAGTAACGGCAGTGATTGGGTCATGATCACAGGTTGTAATAGCCACTCCATGCCTAGCATCACTTTCTAAATGGCCTTTAGCACACCAGAGTTACAAAACCTTTATCCTGAATTTTCAGAAATAAGAAAATATTGAGGAAAAGCAGTAGTTTATTCATCTTACATGGCATCATTACAGTGGCTGTGATGCCTACTCCCCTCTCTAGAGGGAGAATACAGAAGTATGTTCTCTTAACAGCAGTGTTGGAGTGAGCCTGTCAGTTCTTTGAGGTTTGTTTGTTTTGATATATACACTAAGCACTGGTATCTGATGTGTTGTCACCACCGCTGGTGGCTTTTTATTTCCACTCTTGCTAGATTACAAGTGCTGTTGTAAATCCTAGTAAACATTGCAAGTGAATTCCATGGAAACTTTTTTTCCCCCTAAATATCTGGAGAGGTACAACCAGAGATTTTCCTGAAAAAAAACAAACCACAAAACCGTTTTAAGTAATGGCTCAGTAGACTTTATTGTAGTGGGTACTTGGCCATTGTGACAGCATAACCAAATCTGTTAAATAACAGGAAATGGGAGAATTCCCCTGAGTCTGAAATCCCATGCACACTCTAGGAAACACAGAGGCAACAGTCGTGATGAAGTAGGTCTGCTTAAGTCAAGTTAATCATACTTTGACAAAAAAGTTATAACTGTTTGTTTTATTTTTAGCAATGTAAAGTCTTGAGTGACATTTCTCATGACTGTACTGAGCAAGCAGTTCGTTACCGTGGTGGATAGACTGTTTCACAAAGAAAGAAAATTGCCAAGCACAAATTTTCTTTTCTTCCTTTTAACACCCAGAGATTCATTTAATAGAATCAGTCAGCCATTAAATGTGATTGTGCAAAATTAGGTAAACGGCATACAAGAATATCCTCCTTCTTCCTCTAGTTAAAAGATATGTTGAAGGCAGTGGGCGAGATCATATGACCAGTGTACAAAAGATGGTGAGTTAATGCCAGGTAGGAAACATAGACTATTTTACCTAGATGATATCAGTGATCCTACAATCTCTAAATGCTTAGGTGAGATACTAGATAAGTGTGGCACAATGTATTTGGAGACAGAATGATAACTCTGTTCAACACCAACAGTCTCTTTAGTTCCCTTTTTGTGTGCAGCATCAAGCAAGATTCAAGAAGCCATCTCTTCTGTCTAATCTGTTTCAAGAAGGATAATCCCAAACAAGAGCACAATATATGATGTGATGCTTTGAAAAAAAATTATCCAGTTACTTTGCAACAAATCCGAAACTGCTGCCACAATACACTAATGCCAGTCATTAAACAAAAGGAAAAGAACAGGGCCAGTTAACATAATGAGAAGGAATCCAGAAATAAACTCATTTTCTGCCATATATTTTCCTTACACTTCACCCTCATCTGCTCTTCGTCTTCAGCAAGCAGTGTTTATCTGCCTCTCTTGCTGTCCTTCAACAGCTAATGACTGTATCTCCGTTTTCTTGAGGACATCTATCCCTGTTCCACATTCCACAGGTCACCCTTGTCATGCTTTATACACTCCAAACTAAACTCGCAGCTATTGTTTATAACTTGTACTTGTTTGCACGAGTGCTGCATTTCAGTCCTAAAAGTTTGTGGTCAAACATTTGCTCAGTGATGTTTTAGTTGGGTTTGGCTCTACTGATTCCTCCTTATTTTGCTTGGTGTCAGGATGGGTTTGGATATGGAGCCCTTAGTGGATGTGCAGCAAACCTGTGATGTCAAACCAGAAGAAGGGAAGCTGCCAGGGGAGGTTACCCACCAGCATGTTGCAGGGCTTTTTGTTGCTGTTGTGTGGGCACTGACTGGTTTGATCTATTCTCATGTCAAGTTAGAGATGGTTGCTGTGAGTTGTACGTCTCAATCAAGAGATAAATAGGATGACCTTCTGTCCTGCACCTCCTTCTTTTTCACTACATACGGGTTAGCATCATTAGAGCTGTGGGGTTTTCTCTAGCTTGATGTGGCCTACATAGAAAACCATGTTTACGATTCTTCCTGTCTTCAGGTGTTTTGAGAAACAGGAGGCCAGGGGTACACTACACGAAGAAGGTCTTTTCTTGTGTAAGAGGTTTGTGAAAGACATGGAGTAACAAAAGACTTTTCAGAACTCCTTTGTCAGGCTGTTAAGCAGGTGTTCACACCCTACATTACTTGTGGTAGTGTCTAATAGTATTTCAGTATTGCACCTTTAATATATTTACTACTTCAAGGAAATTAATGTGCACTGACAGCTTTCTGGGCAGGTGAAACCTCACGTGGAAATGAGCCCAGATGCTGTCATTGCACTGGACAGCAAGCTGGCATGCTTGCTCCAAGGGCAGTCATTAAGAAAGCTCCAAGCAAGGCTGCTTCTTCTGAATATATGTGTAGCTACATAGCATGGTGCAGTGGTTTATGTCGTAAGAGAAATACAGAAAAACATGGCTATATAATTGTGTCTTCTGTATGGTGCCTGTAAAACAGGAAGAGGACTCGTTTTCCTTTCTATAGAAGTAATGAATATGCTACACATATGGAACTGAAATTCAGTAAAATTATTACGACTGATTTTGTGTATCCTTTCATTACTGCTAAATGTGGACAGTTAAGTGAATTAGGCTGGCAAACTTTGACTCTTAAAATATGAAAATACGTTTTTCCTGACTGTTTAAAGTTCCTGAAGGTCTGAATAATCTTTGATTGAAGGCCATATTCATGATGAAATTATGATAGAAAATAGCATAAATAATATAATCAGGTTAATACAGTCAGTGTTAAAATTACTGCTTTAGAGCTGAAATAAACCTGTAAACCTGGTTAGTTGAAAAAATACCTGTGGCGGTGTATGTTGCTCCCCTAAAAAAGTTAATACATAATATGGAGTGTAATCTCTAATGATATCCATTAGTGGTGTAAATGTGGATCAGTAATCTTCAGGTCTAGCTTTCGTTAGAAGAATGCAAATTGGAGCATCATTGAAAGTAAAGACTGAAGCAGAAACTGTATACAGATCATAATTTCAATGTATTTTTCTTTTTCATGTCTGTGGATCTTTACTAATAGTGCATTCTTAATGGATTGAATTAAGTATTTTAAATATTGACATGTATAGACCGACTCAGTCATTCAGTGTCACCTTCTGCATCTATAATCACAAACAATAAAAACCAATCATTTATACTCACTTGACTTTTGCAACCAATACTTGTGCTTTAAGTGAATGAAAAAGCACAAATTTAAAAACCTTGAGTTTGAATGAACAAGAGATGTTTGTCTTTGAAAAGCCTTTTCAAACTCTGCAACATCACAGGATTAAAGCAGTAGCTATTTTCATAAGTTGGAAGTCTTTTTTGAGTAGGTGTTTGAGTGATTTTTGTTCTGTTTCCACAGGTTTTCAACACATATTCTAATGAAGACTATGACAGGAGAAATGATGAAGTTGACCCAGTGGCTGCATCAGCTGAATATGAACTCGAGAAGCGTGTGGAAAAACTGGAGCTCTTCCCAGTTGAACTAGAAAAAGGTACATGGTCTGTGTGACATTTCCAGTTCCTGTGACACTAATCTGCAAGCCTGAGGAAGTCCACACATGCCTACAGAGCCTGATTTGAATTTCCATGAATCTGTCTTAGTCATGTTGGCTTTTTGTATTTCAGGAATTGTTTAAAAAGGAATTAAAGAGACAGGTCAGGACATGCAGTTCTTTGCTTCCCTAAGACAATTGTTTTGTGACATTCCGTTAACACATGATTTTAGAGGGTGCTTGATGTGGTGTATTCACTCACCACAGGAAGAGTAAAAATCTTGATTGTCATTCTAAGCTACTCGTAAGGTGAAGGTGATACTTTTTTTGTGTGTAATTAAGTAGATTTCTTGAAAGGAAGCAAAATAATATTAATAGTAGTGACATGGGAAACCAAGAGGAGCCAAAGTATATATGTTTACCTACCAAATAACCATACAAATCAAATGTAAGAAGTTTCTGCTTTTCCTTGTCTTTTTCACAGATGAAGATGGACTTGGCATAAGCATCATTGGAATGGGAGTTGGAGCAGATGCAGGCCTCGAAAAGCTGGGAATATTTGTCAAAACAGTAACAGAAGGTGGGGCAGCAGAAAGAGATGGCAGGTAAATCAGACTCAGTGTTTGGAAACCTTCCCAGCAATAATTAGTATCAGTTATGGTTTTCATAGGGAAGAGTTGTTTGCTCAGTGTATGTCATGATAACTCAAAGCTGTAAAATTTGAAGACTTCATTGGTAAGGCCCAAATACCTGGTGTGATTATGAGAAGACATACGGTTGAACAGTCTCCTTAAGGAGAACAGATTTGCCAAAGATGTGTGTTCATGACTACTTAAACCGCTCATGCTTTAGCATAAGGAAAGCTGGTGATTCGAAATTGTCTATCACTTTTGAAGGTAGCTTAGATTTTAAAGGTGTTTATCTCCAATGCATTCTTTTGACTTCATACGAGCTTTAAACAATCAGTACTTTTGAAAACGACTCCTGCTCCACATGTGGAAAATAGTTAGTGTATCTGAATGCTTAAACTCTTACTAAATACACCTCCTTTCAAGTTTACTAACACAGGCTGTTTGTATTTCTCACTGTGCATATTCTTCTGTTCCAGAGTTCAGTTTTCACTCCTACAGCATTGAAAGTATGTTAATCAATTGAAATAAGAAACTGCACCAGAAATCTCACCCTTTAAATAAATACATTGGCGTTTGTATTCTTATATGATAATCATATAAATCCTGATTGCTTCTAGAATTGCTTACTTGGTATGTGCAGGTACAGAATTCCTTTTGAACATACAATATTTGCTATCATACAGGACAGAGTTATCTGTGTATTACATAATACCTGCTACAGTCAGGCCAGTATTTCGAATTAAAAGTTAGAAAAACACTTTACTGTGTAATCATTTAGTAATGAAAAGTATTCTTGAACATCTTCCAACCCATGTAATTTATTGGTTTGTCCCAGTACATACCCTCTTTAAATTCGCATGCAAATAACATATTACTTAGCTGACACATTAGCAATTAAGTCTGCTTACACATCTCTCTACTTCTATTTTTAACCATTACTGATTTGTTATATTAGTTATATATAATACCAAACACAAGCACAAGTAAATAGAGTAACGATAAACTCTAAAAATTTGATGCTGTCTCCTAAAATATGTAGTGCAGTAACATGTTCTTTACTGATGAGCACCTATAACTCTTCAACCAGGCAAAAGTTTATTCTGCTGTGGAAACCCCACACAAATAAAATCAGAAGGCTCTACATGGCAAGGGGATGCAAAGTTTAATAACATCACTCTGAGACTACTGAAGTATACCCTCTATTAGATTGTGTTTGCAGGTATCTTTACTGATCTTGGCAATAAGATACCAGGTTGAAGGCCAAGTACTGATTTATCACAGGCTTAAAAATTATGAAGGGAAGTGAAGAAGCTGACACCTCCAGGTGTCATGACTTCATCCATTACTGTAAATTTGAGTGATTTTTTGTCTGAAAGGTATGCTTGAGCTCAGCCAGAAGGCATTTAGCTCACAGCTGGCATTCTGTGTGAAAGTCTCTGGTTGAAAATCAAAGTCACTCACTACTAGTCTATAATGATATGTATTTTCTGTTCCTCTCATTATTTACATGTTTGAGTGGGCTACAGAAGCTAATGTTCAATTGCAAGTCTCTTCCTTCATTTCCCAAGATGGCATGTGAAAGGAACTTGTCAGCTAAGAATAAAATAACAGCTTTCTTTGACCATTCTAATATTTGCATTGGTTTTCAACTGGATGAATGTTCAGTCAGCTGAGAAACAGCCCTCTGATTTTCTCTTTGAGAACCTGACTGATCATTCACTTGGGAAAGGGGTATGTAATCCTCTCAGTCAGGAGCAGCTGGTTCTGTAATAAAAGTGCATCAACTGTAAAGGGTCCTGTTAACCTCATCTTCGTGAAAAGCCTAGTTAATCATTAACATTGATAGCAAAGCAAAGTCTCCTAACAGAAAATACAGTTTTATTTCAGCAGTTGCATCAGATATTCTGAATAACCACATAGCAATCTTCAAACAGGCTCTTCTGAAACTACAATTTAAAACATTACACCGTACCCATCTTTTACTGAAAGACCCATCAAATCATGATATAAAGTACATGCCTCCGAAAATCTGTACAAAGAGGTTTCTCAGTGATTAAGCACCACTGGTTTGATTCATGTTGCTACAAACAAACAGGTAGTGTTTAGTTGTCATATCAAAAGGCATTATGTGACAGTATATAAGCAGGGAGGGTGCTTTGAGATGAATCCAAAGGCAAGCATGTTGATAAGTAATAAGAGAGATTATTAATAGTGTGTAAAATATGAATTAGTTAGACTAAAGATGAAAAATAAAATTTTAACAGGATGAATTCATAGCTGCTTCTTTCAAATTATTGTGGTGATGAGTCATTCACATTTTAAAGTATTTTGATAACATTGAGAACAACAGTTTTGAAACATCACACAGTTCTTAACTTGAAAAATACCCTAAACATTGTCTCTGCATAGGTTAAATTTTCAGTTCATCATACAGAGCGGTAATTATGCAAGTAACTTCAGCTGGTTCATTTCTGTAGTTGCTACTTCATCGAAGGGCTGCTTCACGTAGGCAAAGATTTGTTAGGAGTGTTAGAAAATAATTGTCAGAATTACCAGTTTAATTAATGGCAAAAGCAGTTAAACATCTGTAATTCAGGCTTTGCCATCCTCAGCCAATTTTTTGTTTATGTTTGAAATTAGATTTGAGAGTCAGAGGAAGCCTTGAGCTCCTGATGGAGGGGACTCTGCAGGGCAGGCTCTCCACAGAACATGGCTGTAATCTAGAAGGTGCCTGGGGTGGCTTGTCTGGAGGGTTTGTGCTAGGCTACAGCCTTATAGACATGTGGTTGGAATGGGGCTAGAGAGGGAATTCCCGAGAAAGAGGAAGGAAGCAGGAGAATATGACTGTGAGAGTGTTTTAGTTTGGGCAGTACAGAACATGTATGGCTGTATGCAGGAAAACTCTTTTCTAAATTATGAGTAATTATATAATATGAATAAAAATTAAATTCATTGTGTGGATCCTGATATGTTTGTATGCTTATATATAATTAAAAATATGTAGGTGTAGAAAGATAGGAGGTTTGGATAACAGTGGCCATAAAAAATAGTTGGAAATTTATTTAGGTGTACAAACAAGGAAGAAGATACAAAATATGCTTGAAAGAGAGAGTCAGACTGAACTGCAGTAGATCAAGATAGAGCCACCTACGAAGTTGCAGGCAACAGTTCCCTAACATGAGGTTTCATCACCTGAAATACTATAACTTTGAATCAGTGTGAACACTGCTAGAACACTGTAAAGTGTTGTAGCTATACTGCCATAAGAAAGGAATCCGTTGTTCTGCCACCATTTAACTTTCAGCCAAGAGGGTGACACCTTCCCACTCAGTAGGCACCAATTTCTTAAACTTCTCTTCTTGGAACTCCTGCATCCATCTGACTGCACCTCATGTTTGCTAAAATAGAAAAAGTGCAATAATTTTTTACAGTGTTGACATATTCAGGCTGAAAAGGTTGGGACTGTTTAGCCTGGAGAAGAGAAGGCTGAGTGGAGACCTCATAGCAGCCTTCCAGTATCTGAAGGGGACCTACAAGGATGCTGAGGAGGGACTGTTCATTAGGGACTGAAGTGACAGGAAAAGGGGTAATGGGTTCAAACTGGAACAGGGGAGGTTTAGACTGGATATAAGGAAGAAATTCTTTACTGTGAGGGTGGTGAGGCACTGGAATGGGTTGTCCAGGGAAGTTGTGAATGTTCCATCCCCGGTAGTGTTCAAGGTCAGGTTGGACAGAGCCATGGATGGCATGGTTTAGTGTGGGGTGTCCCTGCCCATGGCAGAGGGGTTGGAACTCGATGATCTTAAGGTCCTTTCCAGCCCTAACTATTCTATGATTCTATGAGCTACAGTGATGTCCTCTGGATATGTCTGCTCCGAGAACAGTTTTAATTGTATCTTTGGCAGGTTTTCTCTTCCATCCCAAATTTAGATTTGTCTCTGTAGACCAGCTGTTTGGCTGGAAAAAAGTAATAGATATAGAGTTGTCCTATGGAGGAGATGTAAATGACCCCCTGACAGAAAGATTGATTTTACTAGAGTCCAAATCTCATCAAAATACTTGGTGCACTTTTTGCTGCCACATTCACTCCCCAGTGATCAAAATCATAGCTTTCTGTCAAAAACAAAAAAAAAAAAAAAAAAACAAGGAGAAAATACCTCTGATATGAAAAGAGCAAAATGCTCCCACCCTACTCCGTATCATCTGCAAACTTACCAAGATCAATCCTCTCATTCACATTGTGAATAATATTAAACAGAACTGGCCCCAGCAATGAACCATGGGGAACACCACTTATGACCAGCTGAGAACTGCTGGAGGATTTAACTGCACTCACAGCAACTCTTTGGGCTTGGCCATTCAGACAATTTTTCACCCAATGAAGAGTACACCCACCCAAGCCACAAGCAGCCAATTTCTCCAGGAGGGTGCTGTGAGAAACTACTGAAGACTACTAAAGTCTAGGTATACAACAACCACAGGAAGTCTCTCATGCTAGAAGCTCTTCCTGGTTTGCTGTGAGTTCAACAGTTGTTTGTGCCCTGTTAAGGCACATAAGTAATCAGCCAGGAATAGTGCAAATCCGCTGACGCAGCTGAAGACTGCCTTGTTTCAAGAATGTATGGACCTGCTTTTAGCAGATAGAAACTGAGGAGTACTCTGGGTATGGATGACTGATGATGTAAAAAGGCTGGTTTTATAATTTCTGTAAGATAAGTTTGGCCAGTTTAAGTTTTGCCACTTGTTTGCGCTTTTCCCTGTTAGGTCCTGGAAAATGTACCAACTTGCAAACAGTATGGACAATCAGCAATTTGACTTTTGAAGATAGGTGGTCTGATTGTGCACTTAAAGTTGGACCTAGAAGTACCCAATGACCCAGATAGTGAAGGCTTTTTTTTATTAAAAAAAAAAACCAAACAAACAACAAAAAAAAAAAAACCAAAAAAACAAATCCCAACAAAACAAAAAGTCAAAACCAAATCCCTAACCCCAAAACCTTATCCTACCCATTTAAACCAAACCAAACCAAACAAAAAAAAAGAAAAAACAAAAACCAAAACAAAAGTCTAATTTACCTATGGTAATTACTCATAGAGTGATAGCTGATCAACCTTATTGAAGTGCTTTATATACAAAAAAAGTGTGTAGGTCTGCATAGCAAATCAGTTGCTCAAATCACTTGGACAGCATGCTGTGGCATTTGAAATAAGCTGCAGGTTGCTGAGTTGTAAACATTGTGAAGTGGGAGCTAATTGCACATTTTGTTCATGCGGGCACATACTGCTGTTGCTAGGTTATTGCAGGATGAGAATAGATGCTGTTTGCCAATTGCACAAGGGAACAAAATGTTTTCATGTCACATCAGATACACTGAGACCATGACCTCATCCCACGCAGACTTATTAGCAGTGATGAGCATGAGTTAGGACTGTCTACCCATCAAGAAACTAGTCTGAAATACTCGATGCTTAACATTAAAATGACAAGTCTGGTATTAATGACAAAGCCTTACATATTCCTGTAGAAAGACAGGCTACATTTTTTAATGTGAAACAGAA
Organism: Loriculus beryllinus; assembly: GCA_039877255.1. Classification (NCBI taxonomy): domain Eukaryota; kingdom Metazoa; phylum Chordata; class Aves; order Psittaciformes; family Psittacidae; genus Loriculus; species Loriculus beryllinus. The sequence continues at coordinate 11,994 of JBCJKH010055689.1, read as the reverse complement.
TATCAAGACAAGCTGTGCTGTAAATTTTAAATATGTTTCTAGGAGTGACTCTGTTTTCCCAATAACATATGTGCCATGCCAGAAATGCATAATCTCCCTTCATTTTACAGGTAACAGCTTTTACATATTCAGAATGTGTCCCTTTCTCTTAGGTGTAAAACGTAACCATAACTAAAAGAGAATTTTGTTAAAAAATAAGTAGAGAGGTATTACAACTGCATTTCCCCAGTTTTATGCCCTTATGCAGTAACAGAGTAGTAACTTATCACAAACCTCAATGGAAAGGTATTACTCTGAAGCAGTGGCTTCCGTGTTACCTTGACAATAAGTATAGACTGCCCAGGAGCACCTGTGGTGTTCTTATCTGTGTAATAAAACAAGGTTTTTGGAAATTATATACGTGCTGGAAGTAAGTCTAGTAAAAATATGATATTTCTTAAGGAACTATCATATTCTAGAGGCAAACACCAAATTTGAACAGGCAAATGAAATCATTTAAGAGGTTATTCATTGCATGATTACTTAAATTTTCTCTGATGGATGAAAATCTTCATTTGGGTGGATTTAATAGGAAAAGTGAATCGCTATACTTAATTATGTTTATTTTCTAGGATTATTTCCACACATCGGTTGTGGCTCCAAACATCTAAGTAATCTTGAAAATATCACTTTTTCCCTCTAAAGAAAAAATTGGTGTGAAGAATTGCTATAAATAGCATGCATAAAAATTATCTTCACTGACAACAACCATCAAAAAATGTTAAGCCTTCTATCAAAGCTTGTGTTTTAGGCTATAATTATGGAAAGGAGAAGCAACTTCAAAAAGTTAACTTACCACAAAGAACATTAGGCTGCGAAAAATGAAGGAACTGAGGAATTCTAGTCTTTTTCCACTATTTGACTAACTTACAGTAGGCACTCAATGCTTAAATAATTAAACTTGGATGAGATGGATACAGTACACAAAGTTCAGTAACAGCCGACATTTAATGTGATTTTCTGCTCAGTTAAGGGGATTCAATTGAAATAGGTGTCTTCCAGCATAAAATAACACAGATAAAAGCAATTCAGGAAAAGGGGAAAATTTAGAAAGAACGAAGATTTCTGGTTTTCAAGATAAAAATCCTTATGTTGTTACCAGCATAAGATCTTACCATAAGCTTGGTAGACTGATGTCAAATATAGGACATACAAGGCAGCTACTAGTGACAAGATAGTTGTG
>JBCJKH010055687.1:0-24681 GCA_039877255.1 Loriculus beryllinus | reverse complement strand
TCTTCCTCATATCCAATCTAAACCTCCCCTGTTTAAGTTTTAACCCATTACCCCTTGTCCTGTCACTACAGTCCTTAATGAAGAGTCCCTCCTCAGCATCCTTATAGCCCCCCTCCAGATACTGGAAGGCTGCTATGAGGTCTCCATGCAGCCTTCTCTTCTCCAGGGTGAACAGTCCCAACTTTCTCAGCCTGTCTTTGTACGAAGGCTTTCATGTGCCAAGTAAAAAAAAAAAAAACAAAATACATCATAATGTACATTTAGACTAAAGCAAGTTGAAAAAAAAATGAGAAAGTCATTATTTTGGTATTATATATAGATAATATAGCATAGATTTGCTTAGTTTACAAGTAATCCAAATACTTCTGGAATATTGGTTGTGTAAAGAATGATATTTTAAGTTGTCATTGTGATTTTGATAACAAACGATTAGGATAGTTATCCGCTAAGATTTAGTTCTTAAAATCTGATAGTAAAATTCAAAAACAAACAGAAAATGTCCCTCATATAATAGGTATATGGCATCTGGATTTTTATGCCTGTCAATATTTTGGATTTTTGAAGTGGAGTGTATTTATTTAGCACATTCCAAGAAGGCACATAAAGGAAGGATTTCTGGACATTCAAGAAGTTCATGGGAACAGCATGCCATGAATGTAAACTCCAACATGATGTAATGTAAGTTGTTTACTCATTCAAATTTCAATAGACAACTGAAATTGCTAACATTCCACAAGAAGGGAAATGCAGAATTTGGCAGTACTGGAAGCATTTTGCCACAGCATCAGGTTTTTGTGTTCTTTGGCTGTGTGCTCTGTATGGTTTACAAAAGACAGCTATTGGCTCATACTATAAATCACATACAGTTTTAGAGACAACACATGGAAAGTAACCAAGTTAAACTTGAAAATTTAGGCACTTAACAGAGTGACATCTTTTTCTCCTTTCTACTTACCTTCTTTTGGTGCATACAGCGAAATAATTCAGAGAGCTGTAAATAGCAGAGAAGGTAACTTGGGCTGGGGAAGCAGTATGGTAAAGGCATGAAGAGAGCCTGAGGAGATTCACAGATTAGCGGGGAGGCTATTGTTTGCTGACACAATAGAAGGAACAGGCTCCGAAAGGTGTGTGGACTCCTGCCATCTTCTGTCTCCTTTCCCGCCACTGGACAGGACTTGCACAGCAGAAACAGCAGTTTGCCATGATGAAGTGGAAGCGCAAGGAAAAGGACCTCTCCGTGCTCAGGTTCTCTCTTTCTCCTGGGGTTGTTGTGTGCTCTCTGCACTGGACCAATCTGGGTTTTGCTGTTGTGTTCTGCAGTCATGCTCCTACCTTTTCTGGTGGCTCAGAACTCTGATTTTCCTGTCTCATTTACGTATGGCTCACTACATCTTAAGACAGAACTATTAAAGTAGGTAAAACAGTTCAGATTGTATTATATTAAATATTTAGCTCACAGGAAAGCTCTCATGTACTTCTTTGGAAAGCAACAGAATGCCTTTGATTTCTTTCGGGCAGAACTAGTGGTCCTGACCTGTGGTTCTAGATAAAACATTGCCCCCAACAGCCCTGCGCTTGCTGCGGTAGAAGGCTGCAGCCCTTGTGGCCCAGGATGACAAGGCAAGCCACAGCATTCTATGTGCTTCACCTGGACATTACAGGAAATCACAGGGATATCCCTGGTCTGAGAAATCCAACCACTCCTAGTCTCTTTCTTTGGTACCAACTGTCCTTTCTTGCCATCTTCATCCCTCTTCTCTGAACCTCTGCCAGCTTGTGATCATTTCTCTGGAATGAAGGTGACCAGTGCTGATCATGTCTTCTGTGAATTCCTAAAATGTTAATACTTTTCTCTATATGAGGAATATCTTATTGTATATGTTCTGGGCCTCCATTTGTTGGGGGTTTTGAGTTGGTTTGGGTTTTTTTTTTTTTTTCCTTTAATTTTGCTTTGTTTTGTGTTTGTGGTCACTGACAACTCATGGTCATTCTGAGGTGAAATATAATCAAAAGTTAAGCTTTCAAAGGAGAGGGCTCTATGATGCACGTGCAGAGCATCTGAGATGCACAAGCAACTCAAATTTGGGCATTTGCTATTTTTTTTATCGTTTGCTTTTGCAATCTCAATAAAATCTTATAAAAATGGGTGGCATAGAATAAATTTCTGTCATTTATGTGCCTTTTTCAGAAGTAATTCTTGAATATTTCTGAATGGACAGCTGTACATTTCCAAACACAGATAAACACAATATAAATAAGTTGTTGTATGGACCACAAGCATTTGAATGGCACAGAGAAGTTTTAACCTAGCTTAATTTGAGTCATTTACATGTTCAGACAACATCCTTGTGTGTATTCTTCCAAGCTCTCTGTATACAGTGTTATGCTGGTTTGTATTTCTGGTGAGTGTTTTGGAGGGCTAACCTATTAATAGCTGAGCAGGCAGTATCCGAAGCTGTCTGAAGGTGAAGAACAGATTTGTCAATGAAAATTTATACTGGTTATTTTTATTTAAATAGTTAGTGTCCATGTAAAAGGGCTGTGTAAAAGGATACAGTAGCCGTAATGTATCTAATGATCCTTTACTGGCAGATTATGATCATATCTTTATTAGTGGTAGTAGTTGTGGTGACAGTGTTGCTGACACCTTAAGCCATTTCTTGCAACAGTAGCTTTTGTGCTGCTGCATTGGAATCAGAAATGCAGTTCCCAAGGATTTGCATATTATGAAGAATAGGCTGCAAAGACATGGAAGCACAATCTTGTCACTGTGTTTAGTGATATGGGTGGTAGATTGTTATAGCTGATCCTGAGCAGGAAGAGCTTGCATATGGGTAGGTTTAAAGGCCTTTAAATGTTTTAGGATTGTTAGGCAAATTGGTTGGCTAAGTGAGTGGTGGTGTAAGTTGTTAAATACTCTGAGCAGCTGTAAGCTCTTTTAAAACCCTCTCTCTGATTTAAAATGTACAGTGCAGTGTCCGAACAGCTGGCGTAAACTGAGCTTGCTGGATTAGACCACTTGTGTATTTGTACTATTGCTAACCTTGGACACTGTGGTGTTAGTTCTGCTTAGCATTGCACTACATCAGTTGGACATTAGCTAAGATTTAAAATCTCAAGGATGTTACAAAGCATTAAGCTAGAATGGTTCTCCATACAAAAAAAAAAAAAAACCCAAACCAAACCCAAAACAAATGTACCTGTAATTATGCAGATTGGATAGAAACATGACACCATTGTTGATCTAGCTGAATCTTTTTAGGAAGCTTTTTCACATTATACATTTTTATTTAAAACCAAAGTTTTTCTTTACCAAAGTATGTGATAAAATACAGATTCCTCAGTAACTTATTATTTTTACGTGACTTCTTCCAAAATGCCTGCAATCACTCTGGACTTTTTAATCTTTCCCTGTTCTCCTTCATGCACACACTAATGTTTTCATCACCTTTCATCCCAAGGGAAGTGATCCTGTGAGATTTCATCCATACTCTTGATCCTTAGGATAAATTAAATTTTTGCTCAAAAGAATCTAACTCATGTTATACAGACAGGCCAGTGGGTGCTGGGAAAAAAGTACAGGATCAGTAAAATCACATGGATTTGAATTTCATTAACTCATGCTATAAAGGTTCAATCAGATTAGCATCATAATTTTGAGACTAGACAGGAATAGAGTAAGTGAATAAAAGAATTAAAAGAAAAATACAGTAGGTAGGTAGACTTATTTCCCAGGAAATGGTCACACTGTCTTTACAATTGTTTTTCCCTTCTCCTGCTGCAAATGAAACAGTCATCTATATGAGTAATTTATCTGCTTATTTTTTTCTGATTTGCATGTCCAGAGAAATATTTAAGTTCATGTTATGAAAGCATAGAAGTTTATTTGTAACATAAACCTGATTTTGGGAAGAACTGTTTGGGTCATGGCTCTTTAATTAGGAGCAAAAATGTGATAGCTATTTAATCCAAAAGGTCATCTGCTTTTTACACATATACCACAGACATACCTATAGGAAACGTTAAGATTTATACCACAAATGGCCAAGCAGAAAGTGACTCAATAAGTATTTGTTGCAAGCCAGTGTATAGGTTAAGAAAAGATAGCTGGGTGAGGAGAAAAAACCCACTGCGTGGTTGGTTATTGTGTAGGTTTTGATGTTTGTGTTTTCTAGTTCAAACTTAGGCAGTCAAGCAAAAGCTGTATTTCTGCAATTAATATTATTGATATAAATCAGAGTGTGAGAGTGTGTGAGGCTACACATGTCTCGGCAACATTATTTCCTGAAGCAAATTTTTACTGGTCGCTCTTGTGTGTATTTACATGTTGGGGTCTTTAAACGGTATTAGGAAACAGATTTACCTGCTATGAATTTACCAGTGCTTCTGGATATTGGGATTGAATTAATGTGCACTCACCAACTGCAGTTACAGAATTGCTTGATTCATGTTAAGGTAGCTGTAGGCAAGGATTATGTCTATTTGTGAAAATTTTCTGTTGAGAGACACGTTGACCATTAACTGCAGGCACTCAGAAAAAATAGAGCATAATTTTGAGTTAGAATGGTAGTAACTTAACTATGTAGAGACCTCCTTTTTAAAAAAGTCAGCCATTTGCTGAGATAACAAAGATTTAATTTCTCAAGCAACGGAGTTAAACAGCAGTGATAAAACTAAAGAGTATCTCTACATTTATATCAAGACAGAGGAGTGATACAAGCACAAGTCAAAATCAGATGTGTTTGTGGCTCAGCAGAATATTGCCTAATGAATAGGGGTGGAGGCAGGCATGCCGTGGCTGTGAGTGTTTTGCTGAGGCGTGTGCCTCGGAGTTAAAGGTGAAGTTAGTATGTGCACATCTCACATACGTTCAGTGTCTCACAAATCGTTTTTTCCACAGTTTTTCATTCCTGTCCAAATAGGGAGATTGTTATAGTTGACCTGAGCATTTACGATTAAATGCAAAACTCTAGATGACACACAAACCCCTTTATAAGCTGAAGATAAACGATTTGGCTTTGCTGTTACAGCTGTGGAAGATCTTAGTCAGCATGTTGCAGAGAATCCAGGACAGGTCTCCTATATAGATTCTTCCTCCGTATTTTTTAAAGCAGTAACTCCATCTATAATTCTAGCTGACTTACTTATTTATTGATGAATTCAATTCTAAATTAGGCTGGTATCAGCATATTTTGCCTAGCTTTATTTAAATGTATTTAATCTCAAAGACTGTCCTGAGCAACTGAATAGAACTATTTTTCTATTGCATTAAAATATGAATGTATTACTTTGTTTATTCAGTTCAAGAGAGCAGTGCAGGGAGGGTGTCCTTGGATTGCCCATACAAATTGGGATACTATCAGAAAAGTGCCTTCTGCTTTGCTAACAATGTAGCATACCGCAGAACAGAGTTTTGCAAATTCATCAAACAAGAAATTGTCCTTTTGCTTATTGGAAAATCATCAATGTCACTTTGTTTAACAGTGTTAGATTGTAATATGTAAGATTGTAATGTGTAACAGTATTGAAACTGCAGGAGGATACTTAGTTTTTAAACATTATTAGAACCTGGATGGATTTATGTTAGTTTCAATCAGCAGCTTCTGCCCCTAGTACCTACAGATGGACATGTGTGGTGCTGCCATACGAGTCTGCCTTCGTAGAAAGGGATTTCTAGTCAGAAAAAAAAACCAGGTAATAAACACATGAATTATCTTACAATAAAGATCTAAATGGAAACCCTGAGATGATGAGGCTGGCCAGAGCAGAGACTCCCCTTTCCCCCTGTTTCTTACAGAGCACGGGTGAAGAATAACTAGCTTGGAAAAGGAGTAACTAGCTTGACTCAAAGAGGATTGCCCTCTTTATTTAACACAATCATACTGCAAATCTGCTTTTCACCTGATGCTTTTCCACATAGGCTTCCCAGGAGCATCTGGCTTCTTGGAGATAATCCTTCCTTCACAAATGCTCTCCTGGGGGCAAAAGTCTGTGGACTGCTGCTTGCAGCATTTCTCCGGAAAACATTTTTTTTAGCCCCTATTACTTTTAGTCTACAGTCTTTTACCACATCCCTTCATGTGCTTTCTTTCTTTTGCTGCTTGCCTGTACCTCACAGAGATGGGGTGGGTTGTCGGAGAGTAAAGGATAAGTTGGTTTGTCAGGTGAGTTACATGGTGGCAGCTGCCAAGTAAAGGAGTATGGCATGGGAATGGGGACAGCAAACTGGGTCAGGGAGCTGGGGAACTACTCAGAGCATTGCCATGCCCCTCAGCACTGCCTGACCCTCTCCTATACCAGTGAGTTTGTCCTTCATCCACAAATGTGAAGTCAGTTCAAGCTCAGGTCCACAGGCACTGTGGGAATGCATACCTCACCTTCTCTGGCATCTTTCCCATCCTGCTTCTTAAAACAGAAGAGCTTCCCTTTAAATTCTTTTAATGACTTTTTTGAGGTCATGGGTTTAAACAAAAGGATAAAGGTGAAATTTTTCCTTAGCATGATACTTTTCTGCAAAGCAAGTGCTGCGTATTTTCTAGACCCTGATTCAGCATTTTTAATACAGTCAGAGGGGTTTTGGTTTAGGGTTGGTTTTTTTTTTTTGGTTCCTGGTTCATGTATCATATAAAAATCCAAATGTGGTCTTCCAGGAAGGGTGTATACTTTTGTGTTCAATATTTGACATCTGCAGAGAAGTCAGAACAAACATCTGCAGGAGACATCTGCAGAAGAACCTTACTATGAATATATTAACAGAAAGAAAGAATTCTTTTTATTGAATACTTATACAAATACCGACTCATTCTTCTGTTTTCAGACCATGGTTTGAAGATGATGTGGACTTAAAAAACACAGGAACCTAGTGAGTTGCATATCCTGATGTGTAGCAGTGGGCTACATGAAAAAGGGACATCAGTGAGGAGAAGCAGGTCAGGTTGCCATAATGTTACTCACCTAATGCGGTACTTGTACTTGAGGATGGTGACAGCAGAGAGTTCAGAGACCTCAGTGAAAGCTGAGGCAGGAAGAGTGGGAAGCAGGAAGAATCTCTTCCAGTTGTTTAGCTCCCCCCTAAGCTTTTGTTTACAGAAGCCTTTCCATTTGCTCTTTTTTTGAGAAGCAGAACCAGAATCATGATAGAGGCTGTGTAAAGGGAAGATAGCCTGCAGAGGGTCTGCAGCATTTCTGTAGAGAAATTTTCTCCACGTCTACTTGATGTTTGCAAGAAAAAGCTCTGTATAAGTCCTCTTCTGGATTAGAGGGATGAAGAGCAACCAGATCTTTTGAGCTGTATATGTAGCAACTCTTCATTAATGCTGGCTGGGATTTTGTGCCTCTTTAGCCAAAACAGAATGAGCATGTTAAACAAGACTGTGACTTGTGGCAAGGGTGGCGACCCAAGTATGGCTGTTCCCTTGAACTTCACTTCAGCTGGTGGTCAGTTCTCTTCCATTCAGGAACGCAGATGTGGCCTTAGTGGAAGTATCTTGGGGTCCCCAACATAAACCCGAGGCTCATAAACAATGCAACCTGAGGGGGAAACTCACAAAGGAAAGCAGGAAATAAAGGTGTCTCTGGTTTCCCTCCAGGAGGCCTTATGGTTTATTGCCTGCTTTCAGAGTGGGACAGCAAGTTTGAACATGAAACAGAAGATTAATCTTATTTTTGCACATGGTGTGTATTTATACATATTTATTTATATATGTGCATATGTAAATATATGTATGTACACATATGTTGCCTAATCTGATGGGGCAGGAGCAATGTGAAATACCTCATTTTCAGGACCAGTAACTTGAGGAGGATGCCATGTTGGTTGTCTGGGAAGAAAGAGGAAGAGAAGGAAGAACCTCCTTTCTCTTGCCTGGGGTTCTGTTTTTATTCACATCTGTGATTTATACTAGAAGTTGGTTTGGTAAAGCAGCATTGCTGAAACCTTTTATAGAGGCAGGTATTTGGATTATGCTCACAGTTTACATTGATCTGCATGCAGAGGAGACGTACGTGATAGCTGTGTTTTCTCCCTGGAAAAGAAAAACAAAACAACAATTGCTCTGTCCAAAGGGGTGAGAGCTTCTCTTGTGTTTATTGCTTCCAGAATTTCATAGTTTTAAATGTGTCAGGATAAGTGCTGTATCTGGGAGAAGCAAAGGGAGGGTTGGGAATACAATTACAGCCAAAAGTTCTTTCTGGGCACAGGTTGCTTGCGCGTGTCATTCTTGAACTGTGTGATCTTTTCTCAGGAGGAAGAGACCCAGAAGGGTCATGGGGTTTTTCACAGGGGGGAGAGGAAATGAGAAACACTTTCCCTCTTTTGGAGAAAGGTAAAAGCAGGATATACCAGGATCCTGTCAAATCCTATTTATTGGCACTGAGCCTTTTCAGAGCTGGGAACAAATCTGCACCAAAAATCCCAATGTTAGTACATGCAGGAAGAAACTGCTGAGGAGAGGAGGGAAAGAAACAAGGCAGAGTCAGCTTCTTGGACCAAATGACACTAGCCGGATTGGAGATCTAGGTCCCAAACCGAGGTATTTACACAGGAAATAAATATGGCTGTGCACATTTTGTGCATCATAAGTTACAGCTTCTGACAGTGAAGAACTATGAAAAGCCAGAGCCAGTTAGTGATTTCTAGCCAAGCCTGTTGAATTTTGAGCCTTCATAGGGCTGCAGCAGAGAGCAGACGTGACTGCTCTTCACAAAAGCCATTCATTGTGTATCCTATGTTTGACAGCCTCTCAAAACACCCTGAATTGTGCTTCTAAACTTACCTGTATCTGTTGCAGGTTTTGCCCCTCCTGACAGGAGAGAATGTCTGTCCTGGACAATGCAATTAGGTGACACTTGAAAATGTGTATTTTGGCCTGACAAGGCCAAGTCAGACAGGTCTCTGAGCAGTCTGGTCTAGTGGAAGTGTCCCTGCCTACAGCAGGGGGTTGAAACTAGATATCTTTTAAGGTTCCTTCCAACTAAAACCATTCTATGATTCTGTGACCGATCCTGTCAGATTTTGCCTGTAGTGGGTCTGCCCTCCCTCCCCTCACCTATGTAAGAAGAAAGCTAAAACAACTTCCGGAGTCTGCATCAGGCAGTACCATAAAAATATGTATCTGACACATGAAATCAGTAATCTCCTGAAAACTCCACATATCCAGCCACAGGTGGAGCACTGCCTGTTTCTTTTCACCGTCCTATGGTGTGCACTCAAAGTTAACAGTACTAGTTCCTCTTCCCCACTCCAGCACTTTCTCACCTGAGAGAGCAATTGAAAAAAAATCCCAAAATCCTTCTGCTTATAAAAATTAGTTTCTTTTTGCCACATGCAAACCAAGACATTTTAGATAAAAATATGTTGTTTTATTTAAGTTGTTAGTTGATAGTTTACTTAATAGTTGATAGTTGTCAGTCTCTCTCTGATTTTGGTCAGGACCAGGATTTTGCACAATACGTGGCTATCAAAATAGTAATTTTTCAGTAACCCATCTTTGAAAGTGTGGGATAATAGTATGCTTGGAGATAAAGGCTGAAAATATTGTGGAACTTCAGAGGTGTCCTGTCCACCTTTTTTCTGTCACTTGTGTGCCTCAGTAAATCGAGGATCACGTTTCAGTAGCACAGGTGGTTTCTATGCAGTGGAAGTTAAGGAACAGCCAGATGCTGTACTGCTGCTTTTGCGCTGAGATGCCAGTTTGCAAGGCGAGGGATTGGAAGCAAGAAGGAATGCCTGTAATGTTGTCTAGTTGATGTTTTGTTTTGGGACCTAAAATGGAGGTAAATGAAGGAACAAACATAGGGTTTGTTGCTGAGATTTGTTGTGGTAGTGGTATTACCATCTGTGTAATTGTGACTTATCAAGACAGCGTCATTTTCTCATTCAGCTGATACAGGTTGGATTAGTCAAAGGAAAAACCCACCTATGTACTGCTGTGACAACCTGTGGCGGAAGACACTGTTTATTAGCAATTCCACATGGTGTTTGTGCTTGCGCGCACATTTTACATAGGCGTACATCGTATGCCCCCCTGGCTGCGGGCAGCATGCCCTCCCGGCAGGCCCTCGGTGCCTTCCCACCCGGTGCCACTGGCACCCTCCCCGAGGTCGCTCCATATGGCAGCCATCACCTGTGGCAGCCTGGGATTTCAGACCCGGGAGTGCCAAGCCTTGCTCTGCCCGCAGCCAGGTCTTCCAGTGCCGCCGAGGAACGTGAGGAAAGATCGGGACCCCCCGCCTGAGGTGCGGCGTCCCGCACTCCCCTTCCCCTGACGCCAGAGCGCAGGCCGGGGTGTCGGTGGGGGTGCGGTTGTGCCCGGAGGCCGCGCAGGTCCCGCGAAGGCGATGCCAGATCCAGGTTTTCGCGGCAGCAGCGCAGCCGGGGCGCAAGGGCCGAGGCTGGCGGGCGCGGCGGCGCTGGGGCGCGGTGCGGGCCGGCCCGGGGGGCGGCAGGAGGGCTGCCCGGCCCGGGAACGGGGGTGGGTGTCAGGAGCAGGAAGGAGGGGGTACGGCGGGGCCCTGCAGCCTGTCCGCGGCCCCGCAGGGTCCAGGTAGATCGGTCCGGCTTTTACCTTTCTCCTTCGGCTTCCCTGCGCGTAGGGCTTCTAACTGAGCTGTTTCCTGGTCTCGCAGAAAGAGGCAGTGCTGAGTTAGGAAGACAAAAATAGACCTTTACAGAGAAATATAGGGATTGTGTGCGCGGTGGGGAGGGAGAGAGGAGAGCGGCACCCGGCTGGTTTCCAGGAGGAGCCCTTTTTCTCCCTCTCGTTGCATGTTAGGCATTTTTGCACAGATTTCTCCCCCTCCACCCCCTCCCTGCCGGGGCACGGTCACCTCCGCCGCCCGCCCTCCGCATCTCCTGTGGGGAGCGAGCAGACCAACTCCGCGGTGCTCGGAGAGCGGCTAGAGACCATTTTCTGTGAGCGAGCCCGGGGGGGGGAAGAAGAAAAGAGAAACCGTCGCAGGGACACACGGATATAAAGACTTGTCTTCTGCCTCCCCCCCTTCCCCCTTCCCCTTTCCTCCCCCTTGTAAATACTAAATCTGTGAAGGCAAGGATTTGACATCCATCCTAAGAGGCGGCTATGGGGTGTTTGGGCAACAGCAAAACGGAGGATCAGCGTATCGATGAGAAAGCGCAGCGAGAAGCCAACAAAAAAATAGAGAAGCAGTTGCAGAAAGAGAGGCTGGCTTATAAAGCGACCCACCGCTTGCTCCTGCTGGGTAAGGAGGAAGGGGGCTGAGGTGGGGGACGGGGAGAGGAGAAGAGGGGTATCTGCGGAGAGGGGAGATGTGGTGCGCGCCTTAGGTATGAAAAATGTAGGCTGTTGTATCGAGCGCTATGCGAGACGTCCACAGATTGAAGCTCAGCGCGTGAGCCACATGGATGCAGGCATACAGAAACGCTGCCGGAGGTGGGAGATGCTGTCGCGTCCAAAAAACAACCAGAACCCACCCTGAGCCCCCAGCCTGAACCGTGTATCACAATGTTCTCCCTCTCCTTCCTTCTCTTTTAGGGGCTGGTGAGTCAGGAAAAAGCACTATTGTGAAACAAATGCGAATCCTACATGTCAATGGATTTAATTCAGAGTAAGAATTATTGATGCTTTGTGACTTATTTTTCATTAAATATTGGAAACAGGTCAACACACGGTAGGCTAGGAAATTTCTCCTCTCATCCCCTGTGTTTTGGTGGCTTGACACTGCGTTCTGAGTGAGGAAGGGCGTGAGGATAAGGAAATTACTGCTATTGTATATTTGCATTTTCTCCTTCTGGCCCCTTTACTGTATTTTACACTGTTGCTACTGCAGCACTTGACAGGCCCCTGTGTAGCAACAACATGGCGACTACTTTTACATAGAAGCAAATAACCAAATATTGCATCTGTCCATAATTCAAAAATACATGTCAAGTCACATTCAGGGTGACTAAAACAGTATCTGCTGTTTTCCGGTATTGAGGTTAGCATAAAACTGAAACTAATTTTGCACATTTGCTAGAAATCATCCTGTTTTCTGAGGCTGCATCATTTTCTCTCTGAATAACTCTTTGCCAGAAATTATTATTAATCCATAGCATTAATCTTAAATATCTGTTGGCCTTAACTACATGTTGTTATTTTAGAGCATGTTTACAGCATGCTGTAGAAATGAAAGAATGACTTCCAGTTCCACCAGGGGAGGCTTTGCAGATGTGGCTGTGATTGTCTGATTTAAAAAAAAAATAGGGATGAATGTGCATTGCTCTTCGTACTATGCAAGAAAAGGGATAAGGGGAAAAATATCTTTTTCTTGCTGTTCTTTTCATTTAATATGTTGTAATGATTGAAGAGCAGATAAACAAGCGATCAGTGAAAAAGAAAATTGAATGCAACTGACTGAACTGCTTTGGAAAAAAAAATCAAAGTGTTAATATTTCTGTTTTAATGCAGAGAAAAGAAACAGAAAATACTGGATATTCGGAAAAATGTTAAAGATGCGATTGTGGTAAGAACACACTTTATACTGTTCTAAATGCTTGGCTGTACTGGAAATTATAAGGATTGTGCTCTCCAAGATTGTGCTGAGAGAAATCCCATTTTGCTGATCAGATTGGATTATCTTCTATTGATCCTGTATCCTAGATTTATCCAGATTAATGTGTTTGTTTCTGTTTTATCCAATTCCAGACTATAGTTTCAGCTATGAGCACTTTAATACCCCCAGTTCCATTGGCCAACCCAGAAAACCAATTTCGAATGGACTACATCAAGAGTATAGCTCCTCTTTCTGACTTTGACTATACAAAGGTAAGAACTGAAACCACTGGATTTATTCTGCTTCGAGGGGGAACACGTTGCTTCACTTTGATTTACTGAAATGTTGTCTTTTCTTTTGCTTTTTGGAAGATGGTCATGGGAAAAGTTTATGCCAGTATTATCACTGGATTCACTTTCTTACAAGACTGTGGTGGTTGCACCTGTTTTAGTGGTGCAAGGTTTTGTTGTTACTGATTTATTTGCTGCTGTTTGTAAATGCTGCTTCTGCATGCAGTTCTTATCTTCAGCATTTCCGATATAATTATGCATATTGACATGTCAAATAAGACTTTGTTGAAAGCTGGTTTCCTATGTAGAATTAGAATGCAGGATGTGAGTCTGAGGAGTTACAGTCTACATATAGCAAATGGTATAAAAGGAAATGGAAGAGCAGAGTAGCCCCAGTGTTGTTTTCTATACTTACTGCACTTCAGAGTGGAAACTCACGGGAACGGTGGTCAAGTAAGGTGGTTTGCTTCCTTGTGCATTTATTGTAGCTGGCATGAGCAGTGGTGTACTTGTATGTAAATATTGCCATCTTTTGATGGGGAATCATGAGAAAATTAAGGATTTTTGTAGAGAGGCTACTCTTTTGTAGACAAATGAGAGATCCCTTTCAGATTAACTTGCATAGGCATCATATGTTTATTTTTACGTTTTAAAGTTATTATTTATCGGAACATGCATAGAATGTTTTATATACATATTATACGTGACATGAAAGCAAGTGCATAGACATTCTGACTATTGTAAGGAATTTCTTTTTTGCAGTAGCACAGTTTTTAATTTGCCTGAAAATGATACTGAGAGCAATTTGTTATGGATCCAGCAAGGACTAAAAAAATCTTCATTCATTGGCTAACTGATTGCAAGTTGTTCATGCTATCAATATTGCCAAAGAAGCCATTTACAATAGAGTGTCATTAGGTTATTATAGCTTCAGGGTGGAAGGGGAAGAGGGGAAAGAGTTGTTTCTTTATTATATGACTCATATTCTCTGGTGTGTGGTTTTGCCTCTGGTAAACCTACCACTTTGAAGGTTCAAGATAAAGAAAAATTATCAGACATCTTGTACAGTTAGAATTTAACACAGAATGCAGATGTTAAGAAATCGACTGCAGGGTACACCCACATACTGCATAATTGCTCAATTGGTGAATCTCAGTTTGCAAAAATTAGAACCTCTTTTTAGAAATGGAATGTGAGTTTGACATGAAGTATTTGTCTTATGCAGGTATTGCAGTTTTGAGGCATTTGTTGCTCATTTTACATGGGTTGGTTTTTTTTTGCTTGAATCTTGACTCTTACATCTTAGGGCAAAATAAATGGTAGCATGAAGCCTTTGCAGTTCTCTGTAGTATATCTGGCTTTTTATGTTTCTGGGACAAAAGAAAACTAAAGTAGACTTTTCATAGGGCTAGTAGGTATTTTTTATTTGTATTTTATTGCTTACAGAATTTCTCCTTTTTCACAGAACCTGACTGTATCTAGTCAAATTTGAGTTGCTGATCTTTTATAGAGGGGAAACCTTTTTTTCTTGAAAGGGAAAGGAATAGGACCTAGTGGACTGTGAAAAAAGTAATAATTAATTTGAAACCTTGCTTCAAAGGCCATTTTGGTTTAAAATTGAAAAAAATCACTTTTTTAAATTAAGTAGAATTTCTGAAAATACCATCCCATTATTTGGAATAGTGTCAGATAATAGTCCTAGTGTAAAAAAAAAAAAAAAAAAAAAAATGTTGTTACAAGCTTAAAATAAAGAAGAAAAATCTAGTGCTGGTATAGAAGTAAATATATTTTATGTCTCAGTTTCTGCTTTTCCCTCCTGTTTTCTTCTCTGCTCAATTCATAGGTTTAGTATTTGTAAAATGTATCATCTAGGTAGTTCTTTGTTGGGTTATTTTTTTTTTTCTCCAAAATAAGTTTTTGTTGGTTTAGAGTGTTATTTCTCTCCAGAAGATGTGTGAGCAACAGAGACTGAAAAAAAAAAAAGTGCTATTGTGCTTCAGGGTTTGAATCTACTACAGTTTAAGTCAATGATAAAGTAAAATTACATTTCTAGCTCAAATAACTTTTGACCCATTTATTATTTTTGGAATATTTGGCTAGTAATCAGTTATGAATCCTTTGCTAAGCATTACTGATTCTCTTTAATTAGTAGTTGATCTATGGAATAAGGCCTTCTGAGCCAGGGAAGCCAGTACAGTATTTAGCAGTAGACGTTCAGGACTTGCAGTTGTATCATCTGTACAGTTGTAAAGGAAAAAATGCTGGCCTAGGCAGCACTCAGGTGTTGCCTCTAGGGTAAGTTTTGGCACATTCTAAAACATGATAAAGGTTACACTTCCTTTCAATGGGGGAAGAGGCATAGCCCTTAGTGTTGCAACATGAATTACAGATGTGAGGTTTTCTGGGTGGTTTTAGCCATGCAGTCTTTACCATAGAAATCGATGCATTTCAAATACATTGCATGCGAAATGTGGGAAAGTGTGTGTACTGTATCATGAGGCTTTAAAGAGAGATCCCTGTTGAAATGCAAAAACTTAACTGATGGCTTAATATGACCAACACTCAGGAGGCGCTGATTTAAATATCTTTGTGACATATTGGGTGTGCTTGGATAGGTATTCTTAAATTGCATGCAAATTAACTAATATGCATTTAATTGTGAAAATTGCCCTCTAAAATAAGTGGATTTGAAAATGCTGGTTTCCTGTGGATGAAATCATACTCCTAATTGCAATTTATGACTGAAGTTCCAGGAACTTGAGTAAGGATAGGATTCACATTTAGACTTACTATGCATTTTGGGGGTTTGTTTGGCTGGGACTTTTTAAATTGTATGCAGCTCTACAAACTGTAAGCAGAGCATCTTAGTCGTGATACAGCTTTTAAACCAAATGGTTTGTCTTTACATTACAGCTTTTAACAGGCCTTTAAGAGTCTGTGGAGCATCCCCTCTAACAGTTCTGCTTGCTTTTAAATTCTTTTCTTTTAATTTGATTTAGTTTTGCTACCTTGATGATTTATCTAGTTGATCTAAAACAAAATCGAAGGTTTCTTGATTATTTTTTATATAACTTTTATGTTGCCTTTCATTATTTTTATTAAAAAGTACTGGGTGACTGATGTCTAATTCTGTAAATCCTAAGAGTTAAGGCAAGAGTTTTTACAAAATAAATTGTGAACAAGGCAGGTGTCCACTGTAGTTTCTTCCTTGAAGTCATAAAAGGAATCAAAATATTTTTTCTATCTAATGGGTGGTTTAGGTGTTATCTTAGCTCCGTGTTCCAGGGTGGAATCAGCAGAAGGGCTTTAAAACTGAAATGGAAGCATGCACGCTATATCAGAAAGGACTTTTTTATTATTTTTGGCAAAGTGTTGATTGATATTTGTTAGAGTTAACAGGAATTGACCTGTGCCATTTTTAATCCTTTATTGATGGGGATTTATTTTGTCCTTTGTGAATCAGAATGAACATATTAAGGGCATATTATGCTGGTAGCTGTGGAAAAACATTGTGTATTATGTAAGTGTGTGTTTACTCAAGTTCAGTTGTCTTTAATAAAGTATTTGAATTTTGTGGGCGCTACAGAGCTGCTTGGTGCATAATTCCTTTTCTGTTTCTCTTTCCCAAAAATGTAGTCACATCAAGGTGCTTTTCATAATACGTATCTTGGATCAAACTCATCTGATTACTTATGTGTAGATATGTAACAGGTAGTCAGTTTGCTACCACCAAGCTATATGTGTTTGCCTCTACAAACCAGTTACCGGTGAACACAAATCATTTGCTAAGCAGAGACCATGTAAACACTTCACCCAGGTTTTAGGGAGCAGGGAGAGTTTTTAAAAGTTTCATTTTCCTTAGCTAAGAATGTTTTAGAGATTTTGGACCTTCACAAATTTTTGTTGGACCTTCACAAAACAGTGAATTGTGCAAATGTGGTCCCATGTGCTGACTTTAGAATGTGAATTTTAAAAATAATTTAAAAACTATTTAAAAACTACTTAATCAAGCATGCTCTTCAAAGTGAAATGTTATTGTGGGCATTGACAGGGAAATTACTTTAGTATGGTCTGTGGTTTGCTGTATGTTTTCTGGTGTTGCAGTTTGAGCATTATTTGATTACTTCAATTTTGTTTCACATTTTCTTTTTTAAAGTTAGGGCTTTGTATTTATAATGTAAAGATATAAGAAAGAAAGAAAAAAAATTGCTCAGAATTTGAAGTTACATAGATTCACATTAGATATTTCAAATTTTTATTAGACCTGGTATTCAAAATAAAACTCATCTTGATGCCTGGGGGTGACTGCTTTTCAATGTGTGTCTCAATGTTTGAAGTGGCTGGAAAACTTGCTCTAAATATGGTTCATGTATGGTTAAACTTGCTTGGGTTGTGCAGTTAATGCTGTAACTTTAATGTCCTATTTGACCACAAATTGTTTAAGTTTCCCTGTAATACGTACTTGATGTAGCCCAAAAGGAGTTGCAAAAGTAGCATCATCTTACATTTTTCAATTTCCAAATAACTTGCAATATTTCCAAGTTTCTCAGGAGTTTGAAAATATGCAGTGTTGTACATGAAAATACCCTAAAATAAAGAGAGAATACCCTGAATATTGCCACTCAGATGGGTTCACTTGGTTTTTTTCTTTCTATCTAGATTTTTATTTTAGGGCTTTGTTTACCATTTTAGGTAGCATGAACAGCTGCGAGTTTTTATAATTGCTTGTGATAACAATATTTAATGTTACTACAGGGTCAAGTCAGCAGTAATTTTTTTAAGTCCAGTTGATTTTAAAAAATTATTTGTATTTTTGTGGTCTAAGATGCACACTGGTATTTCTTAATTTGTTCTTATTTTCACAAATATGGAAAGGATCTGGAAAACCAGATAATGATTAAATTGTGTAGGTCCAACAACATTATTACTACCCTGAATTAATAACACTTGAAAAACTAATGAAGAAGGCTGTCAGAGAAGGACAGCTGAAAATGTTGCATATGCTAATACAGTTGTAGGCAACTCTTTAATCTTCACCCAGAGGTTAAACTCATCAAGAAAACTGATACTGAAAAGTAACAGATATTAGGGAGAAGAAGGGAGTAGGTAACGGAATTACATTGTTGTGATAGCAGTTGTTTTCATGCTGTACACTAACTGTTAATTATCAGCAGATACTCAAGTTGAGCTCTTCTCATGTGAAGAGCAGATTCTGCTGATGCCCAGCGACACCTTTCCTTCCATATGAAATACCTGTTTTCATACAGAGGTAGTGTAAGCGTGTCTGGTTCGGCAAACTAAGTTCCTAATGTTCTGATTAGTCAATGTTAAAATAGAAGATTTTAAACATTTTATATATGAGACAAAGCATATACTTCAATGTTATGTATTATTTTGTTCCTGCTCTCTCTAAGCATTAAGTTTGCTGTTGACGGATCAGTCAATCCAGTAGTGCTTTCAGGACTAACCGGTCATTATGTTAACTATGTAGTTTCAAAAATATAAAACTAGAACTGGGATCATGCTGCAAACAAGTATAGGGCAATTTTGGGGTGGAAAAAAAAGAAAAGGGAAAATAAAAAAATCAAGGCAAACCAACAAACCCTAAGCTAAGGAATGGAGAACAAAAGAAAAAAAAAAAATAAACCAACAAACCCCAAAACCTCAAAGCTTCTCAAATTGATAATATATACTGGAACTTTATAAAATTCTACCATAATTTTCTTTAATTCATTTATTTTAATTCTTTAATAAATACTCTGATTTTACTGAAAACACAAGTGGGCTTAAAATTGGAGTGGTTTGTGTAAAGTGCAGCTCTTCTCTGAGGCCCAGGATTTCTTGTTTAAAATACAGAGTCTGTGTTTGGGGGATGCTTGCTTTAGGATGAAGAAATTCCTTAAAGTAGGAAAACACTAGTCTTTCTAATAAAAGTGTAACAGCATATTTCTTCCTCCCCTTGTTCCAAACCCACTGAACCACAACTGTTAACAATTTATGCCAATGATAAGTAAATAATTAAATTTGTGTCCCAGGAAAACAGCTCAGGGATCTATTTAGGCCCCCAGATGTTAACAGTAGAAATACTCAGATTGGGAGCCATGGGGAGTCCTGTGCATAATCACAAATGATCCACAAATACAAGATGTATTCATAATAATAATTAAAAAAAACCGGGTATTAAGTTCTTTGTTTGTTTCTAGGTCTTCCTATCTCAATGTTTTTAAGGACAAATTCAACTTTGAAATATACAGGAAAAGTTCATGTTTCCCACATGTATTTGCCTTTTTTTAACTTACTATGTAAAATAGCAAATTTCAGCTGTAAAGACAATGACCTGAGAAAGTCTTTCAATGCTTGTTATGACTCAAGTGCAGTGTTACATTCAATACTACATCATCGTAGTAGCACCAAATTAAATGTTTGCTATCTTACATTGTGAATCTGATTTCCCAGATAGTGAGGTGGTATTCACACTTTATCCAGCCTGCCTTATTCATTATCATCACGAAAACACAGAGACTTCCACTGTGAAACTGGAAAGATATTATTGTTTATTATTACTGCTCAGTAAAACTTAAACTACTTACATAGGCTGCAAAATTTCTGACATTTACTCATATTACTTCAAGTTTTGTACCTCCAAATATGAATTAGTTGGAGGTTTTTCTGAAAGTCAAGCCAGTATCCAATCAACCACTGTAAATAATATTAGATGTCACATTCTGTCTTTTTTTGGTACAATTTTAGCTGAAAACTTCATATACTTTTATTGTGCTTTACAAGGATAAAAATAATTTTACATCTAAATTTGGGTATTTGATTTGATGGCAACGGGAAGACTAATAACTTGAATTATCATTTTAAGTAGGAGTGACTGATTTTCCTCACAGAACCAAAAATGTATTAGAGTTATTTATGAGCTTTAGAGTATTTTTGTTCATCAGGTATTTTTCAGTGTATACCCTAATTTTAAATTAAAGGGGGCGGAAGCAGTAGGTTAAAGCCTGTGCTATGTATATCATTGTACTGGCCACAGGTCTGTGAAGCACACTCATTGCTTTTTAGCTGTGGTTGGTTTGGAGGGCTGCTGTTTTGTATGCCTTTCCAACTCGTTGCTGTTGCTAGAGTATCTTCTGAAAGCAATTCTCTGATGTGCAGGTGGCAGCAGTTCATCCTTATCCCAGGCAGTAAGGTTCAGAAAACCAGCTGAAGAAATAATGTTGGTGATTAGGTTGGTATCTGAATAGTAGTACCATGGCCAGAATAACAAACTGATCCTGATTCTGAGCCTTCCTCCAAGGAAGAAATGGGAAAGAAATGCTTGCGATTTTTAGCACTTAGACGACATTGCAATCTCTGGAGGATTTAACTGCAAATTAATATGCAGTTTATTAAGACTTCACATGCACTTAAAAATGTCTGCAAGAACTTCGCTTGTTTGTTCCCTCATGTGTAAATCAAACTTAATTATAATGAAAGCAAATGTAAATACATGCAAAGGGTAGCTACACTTTTAATAAAGACACACTGTCCAATTAGTACAGCAATGATGACATTTCAGACTCTTACAAGTGGCAGTTTTCAGAGGAAGGCTAGTGAAATATTTAATGAATTGTCATTATTTATAAACTACATTACAACAGATTTTCCATCACAGCCAGAGAAAAGATAAACATAGCAGAGTGTGTTTCACAATTGTCCTCATTATCAATTAATTCTTTTAATCTCTTAAGCCAAAGTTAGCAAGTTGATGTACATCTTTCGCCATTTGTGAGCGCTTTGTAAGAGTAATGTGTTTGCTAGTCAGGGAGAATCTTTTTTTCCTTCTGTGCTATGATAAAAATGTACAGATTAGGGGATAAGTCATCATATGCATGCATATTATACTGATGCCAGTGGAGAAGTATGGAACAGAGGGTATCACCTACTCAAATAATAATAGTGTCATTATTTAGAGTTTAAAAGAAGTGAGTGTTCATCTGCACAATAGCAAAGAGCTGTGTCCCCTTTCTTCAGCACATGATGAGATTGTAGCTTGAGTTTCTGAAACAGTATTGAGCACTGACAGCTTAAACATTTATTTTTTTCTATCACCTCCATAGCTTCATCCATTGCTTTTACTTATCATCAACAGTGGATTCTCTTTTTTAGTGCCAGTGTAGTCTGCATCAACAGATGGGATATTTTGTTTGCAGAAGGTAGTAGCCTGAGCTGAGAAATAGGAACAAGTTATACAGTGTAAATGGAAGACTGTATGTATACTTTGCATACAATGAAGTGATTATGTAGAAAACCAAAAAGTATTATGAACAATTTTTTTTTTCCCCTGAGTATCTAAAAAGCTCTTTATGATAAATATAAATAGCAGATGAATGGCAAGAACAATGCACATTTGCAGTTAACTGCTAAAAGTTTCTGTAAAATGTTTATGGTTTGGTTCTTCCACCTATTTAATATCATTTGCTTTTCTGTAGTTTAAGAGATTCAAGTTCTAGGATCTTCTCTTTAAAAGGAGTCAGGAGGAGAACATAATTTGTAGAACACAGTTTTAAGTTTATATTGCCTTTTACTTTGGAAACTCTTGCAATAATTTCTTGGAAGAGAGCTACCTCGGGTTGTGAGCACGCCAACTATTGCTTGAAGCATGCAGATTATGGTTTCTTGCTTTAAATCCGTAGATTGATTTTAGTTGGTTTAAAGTGCACTCTTGTAATTAATCTACTAGTATTTGTTTTAAAAACCTATGCTGGATGTTTTGAAAGGATATTTATCCTCAGGCAAGAAGAATACTGGAATTTTTGTCTGTTATGTCGACGTTAGAGATGAACTTTGACTTTTTAAATCTTTTAAAAGTAAATGTTTTCTAATACTTCTGCCTATTCATTCCATTTGAATTTTCTTATTGCTGTCAGTAGGACTTAAACATATTTTAATACAAATAATTATCCCACTGTTTTGAGCTGCAAAATGTTTTGCAAGATAAAATAGGCTAAAGATATGCAAGCCCTCTTATCTGTGTTAATTTGGTGAACAGTTTTTGATCATGTCCACCCTCACTTCCATAGGATGTTAAGTGACAGAACTGTGCACATCATTCTTTTCTTAACATACACCCACATACTTTCTTTCATAGGAACTAAATAATACCAGATTTAAGAACTGTCAGGTAGGAAAACAAAAAAAGAAGAGAGTGCTTAAGTAAAATAGGGGAAAGTGTATCCTCACTTCCCTCCATACAGAGAACTACTTACCCCTTGCCTGCAGACCTACTGCTGACCACAAAGAGCAGCAGGACCTGGTTGTCAGCAGCTGCAGCGTGCTTTTGGTGCAGGGCTGTGTGTCTTGAGGAATTCTCAACCCCAGACAAAAAGAAAAAATGGAGGAGAAATATAAAGAAAAAAAAATACAATGAATATGTGTTCTGTTTTGTCATTGAATAAAGGAAGAGATCCACTTGCTGCTGAAACTGCGTTGTTAAGTGTCACATTCCCAACAGGTAGCACAGAAGAGTGGGGCTTCATGGCGGGATCTGTAGCCTTACATGTTTGAGTGAAAGTATCTTTTCTGGCAGCAGGTGTCCTTGATCTTGAGCTTCTCCTTCCTTCTCAGGATGTCAGTGTTGCCTGCTCATTTTGGAAAGAGCAGACTTGCTTATTTAGGATAAGATACTTCATTGAATAGTAGAATTCGTATTTTTCCACCCCTAGATTTGCCATGTATTATCGTTGTTATCTGTTGAATTTTTCTCTAGATTTTAACAACAGCGAACTAAACATGCTAACTAACAGCAGCGTGGGTATATAATAGACCAAAAGAGTAATTAGTCAGGGAATACATAAGTCAGAAATCACAATTAAAAAATAATTATATTGATTAAAAATCACATCAGTAGAGGAAGACAGCTCTTGACGTTTCTGAGAGCCAGTCATTCTAACCACAGAGGATTTTCACTGTATTTTGAAGAAATAAGGGATTTAAAGTTCATCCTTGACCTTCACTTCTACAGAGCAGGTTTTTTTTTTTGCTTTTCTCACTGATGAATGAAAACCTAGCAAGAAGTATAATGCTCCATAAATACAGAAGGCGTCCTAAACAACAATATTCCCTAGGGTCTAATCTCGCGAAGGCTTAAACATATGGATATATGTAGACCTAAATGAACTGCTAATGTACTGCTAGCACAACATTCATGCAGCTGAGCTTCCGGTTATGCAGTGATATTAATATCGAAATCAAAAATGCTTCAAGTTGAAAAACAAAACAAGTGAATCGTTTCTCCCTGAAATATTTGGGAGGTCTTTGAGCACTTTTATGGATTTTCTTGGGGGTGGGAAAAGTTGTGTAGGTTAGAGATTGGCACAAAACTTGAAATAAGCAAAATCTTTTTCAGATAAGTGACAGTTCTCTGGATGCTATTAAGCTGTGAACAGTAGGTCTTTTCAATAATCACTGTGATTCATTTTCATATTGTGGTTTTTTTTATTAATAATATCTTTAAAAGGCTTGCTGAACAGTAGGCTGCACCAGCATAACTTTCTGTGCAGAAGGAAAGGTTTCATGCACAGTCTTAGATAACCTACCTTAAACTGATTTGCACAGCTCAATAAAACAGTAAGAAAACTATACCAACTCAGATCACAGGTTCATTTAGCACCAAATCTCGTCTCTGAGTATGGCTGAGAGTGAAACTGGAAAAACAGTTTAAGACTGGGGGAAGCATATGGTCGTGTTTCCCATATTGATTGTCCTAGACTCCACAGATTTATGGATGAGGTATTTTTTGACTGGGAGTGGTATTTTTGTATTTAATAACTTTGGTGGATTTTTCTTCCTCAAATTCTTTTTTGGGGGGTTTTGAGGTTTCTTTTTTTTGGGGGGGGGAGGGGGTAGGTAGTTGGAGGTGTTTGGGTTTTTTTTTTTATTTTTTTTTCTTTTTTTTTTTCCCCTTCAGCCTGTGTGAACTTTCAGTTGTGGCAGTGAGTTCTGCAGTTGAAATATGCATTGTATGAGGAAGTGCCACTTGGTTGATTTTCTTCTTTCCTCCTCTCCTCCCCCAAGCCTGCTACCCACTGGTCTTCCTTGGTTTGTCCATTAGAAATATTTCTTCTTTTCTACATTGCACTTCTCATGGGATATCATATCCCTCCAAATACTTATCTTGCCACTTAGAGTCTGTTTACCTGGTTCACTCAAAGGGCTTATTCCATATCTTTGCTTATTCTTGTTGCCCTTCCATGTAACTTCTAGTTTCACTAGACCTTCTTTGCAGTGAGAGACCAGAATGGCACACAGTATTCAAGGTGTAGTAACACTGCAGATAGATACAGTAGCATTCTGTTTTCATTCTCTAGTCTTTTTCTAAGAATTCCTACCATGTTTTGTTTGTTTTCAGACACTGGGTTGATATCTTTATAGAATTGTACTAGGTTATTTTATCATTTTCAGGGAACGTGAACACAGTTTTGGGTAAGAGGAATACGCATGAAGGTCTCTATACTGACGTTAGCAGAGCCCAAAGCATGCTATTAATGACAGTTATCTTGATTTTTCAGGTCTGGTATTTTCAGATCTGTCATACATTTTGAGTAGCTTATTCCAAAGCTCCATTGCATTCAATTTTTCACTCTTTCACATGTAATGACATGTCTTCTCGTTTGCTATGCTGCCATGTATCCCTTAAGAAAAGGCATTTTTTAAATGATCTACCATGACTAATATTTTCTTCCATGCTGAAGGAGAACACACTTTATTTTTTTTGTTCTTAAAATGGAAGAGAAGTTGGTTTTCAGTCTGATTTTGGAGAGTCAATGTTTACAGTACCACAGAGGATATTTATGCTTACAAATCTGCTCGTTGTTCCTAAATCGTTCATTACAGA
>JBCJKH010055684.1:10560-24353 GCA_039877255.1 Loriculus beryllinus | reverse complement strand
GATGGGGCAGCCACAGCTTCTCTGGGCACCCTGTGCCAGCGCCTCAGCACCCTCACAGGGAAGAGCTTCTGCCTGAGGTCTTTAGCAATGTCTCAGTTTTGCTAGAAACTGCTCTTTATGCTGTTGAAGGGGACACATCTTCGTGTCTGCTATGGGTAGCACAAAGAGTGAAACTCTGCTGGAGGAGACTATGGGGAGGTGTTCAGGAATTGTCTGTTTATTGCTGTTCTGTGGATTTTTGTAGTTAAAGCTTAAGCTTGGTAGTTCAGTGTATTAAAATACAATAGCAATTTTGAAATGCTTTTGTTTGCACTTCTTTTTCTCCTGATTTCTGTAATTAAAAACCCAACAAACAAACCCACCCCAGACATTTGGGAGGGGGTGGAGAATGTGGTGTTAGAGGCTTTGATATGAAAATGGATTTCCCTCTTCCATCCAAGGCATTAACACTGCAGAAACCACTTTCTCTTTTCAGACTTCAGTCAGAGCAGGTTTGTGAAGATCAAAATGACACAAAGCAGCTAAGTGTACTGCTCTGACGTCCTCACGAAACACGGCTGCTGTTTGGAGGTAGGGGCCAGCTCTTTTTCCATCTGAATTGTTTGATCCAGACCTGGCTCCGATGTAAGACATCGAGCTCCAGGAGGTGAGAGAAGAATGTGATCTGCTGAAACTTTTGGCTCTGCTCGTTACTTCTCCTCACAGCCTAAACCAGCTCAGGGAATAGGGAATGCTGCGTCTGACTTGCCATATCTTCAAAGAAAGAGATGTGTAATAGATGCTTTTCCTGTTAGCCAGACAGGAGGATTGCGACTGCATGAATACACATCCTGCTTGAACACAAGTCTTCACTATCCTGTTTCTTTATGTGTTTTTCCTCCAACATTCACTTTGTGGACTATGTATTTATAAATACTTTCTATTAAACCACACCCATTATTGAAGGGTTTTACCAGGGGATGGCAGGGAGTGATTCATGCTCATCTCATCAAGAGGAATGAGATGTGTCGGTGTTCCGCAGCTGATTCACGGGGTGCCTGTAGAGGATTGTGCGTGGTGCGTTTTCTCTCTGTGCCTCACTCCTGACACTGCTGTGTCCTCATGTTTATCTACCTTTTTCCCCCCTAAAAGACACACCCAAACCTAGAGCCTTGTGATTATTTAGTGTCGTGATTGCATTTCTGCTCTCCTGATCCTATTACTTCCTTGCCTGCTGACACAGAACACACCATTCTGAGCCCCCCAAATAAATCACAGCGTCTTTTCCCTTTACTGCCTCAGGGACCTAAGGAGAAAAAGGAATCAGAATTAATTTTGATAACTTTGAGTAAATAATGATATTTGTCATAGCACGGTTTATTTTACTAATTTAGAGAAGAATGGGAGTCGCATCCCAGAGGGAAATCTAGCAGTTGAATTCTAGGGAATTTGAAATTAAGCTTTTAGCTTAGTTTGCTTCGCAGGGCAAATGCCATTAATAAAATATAGTTATTAGTTCCTTTGTTTTATATTTTAAGAGAGATGATTTGCTGAAGCATGAGACTGATGTGTAAGGGGAAGGCTGCTGCTTTCAACAGGAAAAATCGATGCTTTGATTTAATACTTTTGGGTGAAGATAGAAGCGGTCCCATGAAAGACAAATGACTGTGGAAAAAAAAAGAGCCAGCAATTAAGGATGCAGCAGGCGTTCCTGGCTTCCCAGCTGTGCCAGTGGAAAACTCGGCTTTTTAGTGACAGAGATTCAGAGCAGTTCAATGTCCCCGTTCCCAAGAAATAGAATATTTAAACTTGGGGAAAGGGGAGAGATTTTGGGGTTGGTTTGTTTGAATTTTAGTGCCAAGAAAAATTTACTTCACACAACGGGGCTTGGTTGCTGAGAGAAGGATGATCTTGTGTTTCCTCAACCCTAAAAAATATTAGGAATGAGACTCCAAACATTCTTCTAACTGCGATGCTTTTGTCATGCTTCCCAGTTAAAAGAACACACAGCCCAAATTCCCTTGTTGCACTTTAAAAGCTGATTCAGTGTGTTAAAGCAGCATGTTCTTGGCTGTCCTGTTTCTTAACAATAGATGCTAAAAGAAGTAAGAGTCCTTTTAAATGATCAAAGAAATCCCCAACCCTGTTTGCACTCGTCTTTTGCTGATGTTCCTTCAACTTTCAGACTGAAAGGATGTGATGATATTTCCCTGTAGCTTCTCTTCATGTGTCTTCTGATTCATTCCTTTTCTCTGGCCCTTGCCTTTCACTTTGGCTGGAGAGTAATGTTACTAGAACAGCTTCTATCGCTCAGGGAGAAAAAGCTTATGAATTGCTGTTTCCAAACCCACATCTAATGCTCTTGCAGGGAATGAGCAGTGCTGGAAGGGGCTGAGGAGTGGTATGTGTGGCCACTCACTAGCTGGAGCGTGTTACCTACACAGAAAACATTTCCCATGCAAGGTTACTCCACAGTTCCTCAGAGTTTTGTTTGGCTGGAATGATTCTGGGAGAGAAAAGATCTGTGGGTTCATAAGGTAAGCAGAACCTAAGAGCACTCTGGGGCTTCTTTGCTATGCCCTGAGCCACCAGCAGTCAGAAGCTATATATGCATGTGGTATAAAACTCCAGACAGACTTTGCTTTAGACTGAAACCTGGCACTTAAGTGGGGAAAAAAAGTAATCTGAAAGAGGAAGAAGAACTCGCTGAACCTGGAGTATTTTAAATACTGTGTGATTACAGGCCGGTGAAGTCGCTCAGCTTTGTACATGGTAGATCCTGTCCCCTTTCCGGGGAGCAACCCTGGGCAGAGCATCAACACTTCCACTTTCCCCATGGTATATGGCTTTGTTCTGGTGTCAGGGACCATCATGAGGAAGGGAAGTGTCAGCTTCCAGGTCTGTCAGTCCTGTGCCTGGTGTTAAAGACATGCCAGTAGGCCCATGCTACTGGCGTTTGATTCAGAAAAGGAGCAACAAAGATAAAGCAGGGAGGGATCAGGAGAGGCTGCTTATTGTATCAAAGGCAAAGTCCCATTTGCTACAACTAAATCCATGGGGGGGGGTTAATTTATTAATTTCAACCCTGGATAGAAATGAAAAATGCACCTTTTGACATCCAAGTGAAGCAGCTGAGATTTGGGCCATTTTTTGATGTTTCTTCAAATGATTCAATGTCAGGGTTAAAAGAGGAAGTCTTTTTTAGGCCCAGGAAGGCCAAGATCCCTTGCTCTATCTTAGGCACGTCTCTAAAACATGGGTATATAAGGAATTAAGGAAAAAAAACCCAGAAGAGACAGGGGAAGGGAATGACTAAGAATACCTCCTGATAGCTCTCCTTTATTTCCATAAGGGGTAATAACTCATGAGCAATCCGGCAGAGGGCACTTTCTTTAAATAGAACGTTCTGATTCACAGGCAGAAAAAGGAAATAAATATTTTCTTTTGGTCTTCGGGAGCCATCCATGAATCCCAGCTTCTGAAGCAGCATTTATCATCTGCCTGAAAGGGGGAAAAGGGGAAAAAACGGAGGAAAAGAAAACCCCACGAACAGCTCAGTGGTGACTACAGGGTTTGAAAAATAGCTCAGTTTGTATTCTGCAAGGCTTTTGACAACAGGGTATTGCTTCTTCCGCTGGAATGTTAACCTACCCAGGAATCCCACCTTTATTTTGTCCCTTCCCAGAAAAACCTGCCTGATGGAGCACTGGAACACAGTGGCTTTTGTAAAGGAGGTGATCAATAAGTTAAACTGTAAATATATGGGGGAGTTTAAAGGAGGTACGGCTTGGTGGCCTCTTTTGGTTGCCATTTCAGAAGGTGGAAGCAATGGGAAATAACTCGCTTTGCACTTTGTGGGCTGCCTCTGTGTAGTGATGAGGATGTGTTTGCTGTTTGAGAAGACGGTTCTTAGGCTGTTCACTGGTACGTGTGATAGCATGGCAGTGAGGGCTCCAGCAGAAGCTGGCAATGCAGGAACGTCCCCACCTTCTCTGATGAGCTTGGGAAGCCAACAGCTGAGGTCAGAGCTGCTGAACCTTGCCTTCTTACAGGTAGGCTGCTCACACTTGTACTGTCCTGTACTCTGTGTTTCAAGTGTTCACCCATTATTTTCCATGGTCCTTTTACTGTGTATCTTATCCCTAGCCCCTGAGTTCTGGCAACCTTGTGCTAAGACATTAGAGGAAGTCATTATGCAACTTGGAGTCAAGGCTTGAATACTTAGAGCTGTGTTTAAACCCCAAAGACATGTGCCATGAGCAGGCCTTTCAGTGAACCTCCACTGAGTTCCTGGTTAATCATAAAGTCTGAAGGTTGTAAATTCAGTCCCTTCACCTCAATCTGTCTGATGCGAGAAGTAACAGTGAAATTTCAGAGGAAAATGTGATGTTAATTACTTCTAGGGAAATCACATTCTCTGCATAATTTGGTGCCATCCTCCTCTTCCCATAGCAAATATGAAGCAGCACCAAAAATGTGGAAAACTAAACGTAGCAACTCCTACTTTGTGGAATTTAGCACTGTACACATTTTGGCACCTTGGTTGCTTCTGATCTGGCACTGGAGATGAGGGAATTCTGTTGTTGTATGGAGAGGAGGAAATGAAAAGTTGGGTCTGTCACTCTTTCTGAAGTAGCAGGACATAGGTGGGTCCTTGTTCTTCACTTGCTAACATAGCATTTACTTACTCATCCTTTTCTCTTTTGTGTATTTTATCACAGCAAAGCACTGGGACCTGTACACAAAAGGAGAGAATCCTTGCACTCAGAGATTACTGCTTCAAAAAACATGGGCTGTTTATCCAGGGAAGGTGTGAAGCTAAGCTTGAGTCACCTTCAGAAGCCTTAGTGGAAGGAATACATCTGTAGGAGGTCTGGTGGTCAGGAAACTGGGGAAGTGTGAAGTGGAAGGAGCATTTCCATGCACAGGGAATTTTACTAGTACCTGTGTGCTTTGTTTCTCAAGCTGTGGCTAAGGTCAGCAGCTTTGGGAAGCATCCTTATAAAATGACCACTTCAACTTCTTTGTGCCTCTCTTTCCATTTCCTGCTTCTCTCTGTCCTCTCTGAAAGCAAAGGGATAACAGGATGGTCTGAGGCACAGCAGTGGGAGCTGGTTGGTGTAACGGGTTCCA
This sequence comes from Loriculus beryllinus, assembly GCA_039877255.1. Lineage (NCBI taxonomy): Eukaryota > Metazoa > Chordata > Aves > Psittaciformes > Psittacidae > Loriculus > Loriculus beryllinus. The sequence goes on along the minus strand of JBCJKH010055684.1, from coordinate 19,241 downwards.
GGCGGGTGACAGTACCCTGGCCATTTAATGTGTTTGCACTGACTGGGGACATGCACTTCAAGTGGGATGTGTAAATAAGGGAGAGGCCTTTCCCTCCAAGGAAAACCAGTCTGTGTCCACATCAGAACTTAGTCTCTTTGCCCCAGAGAAGCACAGGCTGCTCCTGGCAACACGGTGCCAGTGAAGTGAATCCCCTGTGTGCCCTGCAGGCAGCGTTGTGTGTAGTAAATGCTGCCGTAGTCCAAAGCCCTGATCTTTAAGAGCCACCTTTGTGTTTAATGTATTTTATTTGCTTTCTGGTCTAGAAACTGCAGTGTTCAGCCACTGGTGCCTGCGTTTGTGCCGAGGCACACAGGAGTGGGTATTTTCTTCCTTTGGATCTGATTAGCGAGCACTATGTTTCTTCATTTTCAGATAGTGCCGGGGCAAGTCATTGCTTTAATTGTACATCTTATTGTGTCATCCCTGTTCAATCATGTTCAAAAATACCTACATTTCACCCTTGTCCCCCACCTCCCTTTTCCCATTTAGATCTCACTGAAGTCCATTCTACCTTATCAGCACAGTAATTTCATGAGCAGAGCTAGGATTTCTGCCGTTTAGGCCCCGGCCATTGTCTGTCGCAGCTGCAGTCAAGATAAACCCTCACCCAGAACAAAGTTGGAATGACCTTTTACAAGCAGAATCTGCCTTGTTTCCCTCCAGACTAATTTATCAGCCTTCATTTCAGCCTAGTCTCTCAGCAGAGGCCTGAAAGAACATTACAGAGAGCATGAATGAACAGGGGGATTAAGATGCTTGGCTAGTCCCTCTTTTTCATCAGACACCTTCTGGATTTACTGAGATGTAAGCTGTAAATGACCGTAAGTGGTGAACTGCCTTAAACTTGGAGTAAGGGAAGGGGCGGGGGGAGGAATCACCAAAGCCAAATGTTTGGAAGAGTGATGTGGGGAACTGGCTAAACCTCCTTGAAGTCAGGAAGTGGTAGGTCTGAGCTATAAGGAGGTCCCTGGCTATGCTGCTGTTACACAGAGGCTTGGTGATGGCTGTCCTGCTTGTCCCTGCGGGATGCAGGGATGAGGCATGGGATGTGCCTGGATCTGCCTCTCAGCAAGGTGGGCTCCAGCTTTTCAGAGCTGTTAACCGGGGGTTCGTGCAAGCTTAAACCCAGTTTATGGATTTACGTCTGTGTGTACTGAAGGTAGTTTTGTGCAGCAGAGTGGTGTGGTTTCGGTGCTGCAAGAGCTAAAACACTTCAAGTGTCAAGGGGCTTGATGTGAAATAAAGGATCCGCTTTTAGCTGACAACAGCCATAGTCCAAAGGACTTGCTGTGAGGAGGGGGTAGCTGTTTGTCTCTTGAAGGGTGGAGATTTGCCAGCTATAGTTTGGGTGAACATCCTGCCTGTACCATGCAGGCAGCTGCTGTTGGCCTTAGTGGAGTTGGGTAATTCCGCCTCCAATACCATTAGACATTAGATATCTTTTTAGTGCTTTTATCTTTCATTTCTCTTCATCTTTTATGGAACAAAAACTTGTTTTTTAACAACTTTGAAGCATTCCTGTTAAATCACAGCCTGCACAGATTATTGGGGGAACCTTTGTCTGTAAAACTGGAACCATTGTGGTGGATAACTGAGTTCACTTGAAAGCTTTTGCAAGGGAGGAATTAAATGCAGCTCCAGTGACGTAGGCGTTACTGTTGGTAGTGGTGCTTATTACCAGTGCTGTATTACTTACTGTATGAGTGTCTTCTGCTGTCAGTTGAGGAGGCATAAAGGCTGACAGTAGATGGCTGGACCATGCAAGGGGCAGGAATGTCTCCATCTAAAGCTGTAACTAGCAGGGTTTGCACCTTTGGTAGATTATTTGAATAGGTGTATTTTTTTAATAGTTCAGGGGTTTGGTGAAGAAGATGGGAGAGGCAAAGGATGGAATTGGGCAAATGAGCCACAGGGCAAAGCCCTCAAGTGGAGTGGTTTGTGATTAGATCAGAACCATCTTGACTGTCCTAAACCTTGGGAAGGCTTCTGGTTTCATGTCACTGTTTGGGTGAAAATTCAGGCTGTCATTTCTTTGTATCTTCTGCATTGCTAACCCATATTTGTGCCCTTGCAGCCCTTAGCCAGTGTTATGAACAACTGGGGGGTTTTAGAGTTGATAGGATCCTTATTTTTGCTCCCAGCAGTGGTTGTGTTTAATCTCTTATTGAGAAAGCTTAATAATGCACAAGGACTGCACTGTTACAAAGCTTACATCTTGTCTGTCTACTTGCATTCAAACAAGAGGTGTGTGTATCTCATCCCTTAAATACTAACTATTGTTCCAAGTAGCGATTTACAGACACTTCCACTCAGAAGTTATCTTTTGCTATTTGTAAATGCTTATATCATCTCCAAAATGAATTTCAGCAGTGTGAAGGGGGATAAAGGAGAGTTGGCAAGGCAAAATGCACATACTTTAAACAGGATGGATTATTTTTGGCTCTTTTCCAGTTTCCTGGGAAATGGATAGAAAGAAGCTTAATTTCTTATAGACCACTGCAGCTGTGTTGGGTTTTAATAAACATTAAAACAAGGCAGGAAGTTCAGATCCATGTCGAGTTGCCTCTGTTCTTTGGAGCAGAATTGGGTTTTACTGCTGAGTGGACCAGCAGCACCAAGGATAGGCAAAACCAATCGCAGGTTAACTCCATTTAGATAAATGTGTGGTCATGTAATTTGATGTGTCCAGGGAAGAGTGAGCTGAGCTGTGTCTGTGTGATGCTGAGCTCCAGGCTGGTGCTCACAACACAGGTAGGGGGGAAAGAGTATGGGAGGGCAGCTAAAACTTCCAAGAGGATCGAGTAGCTGTTTTAGGAGGAACTGGAACATCTGGATTTGCTGAGTGTGGAGAGGAGAAAGCATAGATACCCAAACTTCTTTGAAGAGTGATAACTGATAACACCCAATGGTGCCCCCAGGTAAGAGCCCCATGTGCAGGTTCTGGGCAGTGCTGTGTCAGTATCGCTATTGCAGATCTCATTGTCAGCCGTTTTACTGGCTTTGTGGGGTTTAGGTCCAAGCCACCATTCATGGTGTAAGTTCTTGTCTTGCTGCAGTTTATACAGGGGTTGGTGGTGACTTCCTGCTGGAAGTTTCAGGTTTAGAAATTGGAGCCAAAGGGGTTTCTTTCCCTGTCTTTGCCTGGTTTTCAAAGTTGTTTCATTTTGTAAAGGCCTTGTGTGTGTGTGTGTGATATATAGCAGCAGATGTGTGTATATGTATATATATATATATACATATATATGTGCTGACATATATCAGCATGTGTAAATTTACTGCTTGCTATAAACTGTAATTGGCAGGAGCAGAAATATAGTGGATTCAGAATGTGAATGATAAAATACTGATACTGTATCCTTTAATTTATTACCTGTATTATCCTCACTCTACGTTTTCCACTCTGTTTTCTCTCCTTCATGAGTTGTGTTTTCACTAGACTGGCATTTTCCTACTCTGATGAATTAACTGTCAATTGAAGTTAGTGAGATAAATCAAAACAAATGGACACACTGCTCTGTATTGACTTTCTCACTGCCTGATTCTGAAAACCACTTTCTGAGCCCTGTGCTGCTATTATGCTTGCTTGGTTCTAAGCAAATGTACAAGAAGGAAGGGCTGGGGGGAGGTGGGGGTTTAATGGCCATCAATTACACTTTCACTATCTTCATTTTATCTGGGATCTTGTCAACAATGAGACCTGTGCCATTTACCTAGAGAGAAGACACTTGGCGTTGTGTCAGAAAGCTAAATGCTGAATGGCTCTTGGGAAGCATACATCGACGTTTAGGTCTTTAAAATGTGGTCTTAATCTACACTAGAAGAGAGGGTTTGGAACAACTGCAATAGTTGAAGTAAAAAAGGAGGACACATCTTTATCAGGAGGGGCTGTGTGTAGACACCGTAGCAAAGACAGGTCTCTGGTCTGATGGAGTGAGGTTTAGTAACCTTTGCTGTGTGTAATTACATAGTTGCTGGATAGAGGACTTCAAGATGTTGAAGTTTTGGCCTAGATCCTGAGATAGCAGAACTGTTTCTAGCTTGCTTTATTCTGTTTGTGCAAGCAGATGAGCTCAGGCTCCCAGTAACCAGGCTCAGTTTTGTCCTGCGTAGACAAACCACTGTGCTGAAGTAATTGGTAAAACAAATGTGAGATACAGACATGTTTAAGACTGTTCCCTCTGCAGGCATGGTAAAACTCTCCCAGTAAAGGACACGTGGTTGCCTGGGTACAGGCATTCACTTTGTTGTCATCCAAGCCATAATTGTGTGATGGGAAAGGGGTTGATTGTTTTTAAATAATGAGAATGGAAAATCCATCTGCATGTCTCAAGGAGTGCTGCTGTGCAGGGCTGCATGGATCAAACACTCACCCTGCCTGCTTAGCCCCTCTGCATGGCTTCAGTAATAGCAACAAGCATCTGCCCGTCATACAGCAAGTGTTGAAGCTTCTTTTGCTATTTGCTTACTTGTATTTTAAACACCCATGTCTTAATACTTGCCTTTAAATGCATTCTAGAGCAAGGAGGTTATATTTTCCTAGCTGTTGCCTCATGATGGTGGGTTGTGCACTCTGTGTAACCAGCACCACGTGTAGCAAGGCAGTTTAACACCACCTCACCTGGGAGAGATCTCACAAACTTCAGTTCAAGTAGTAAAAGGTTAAAACCAAATGTATGTGCAGAGGAATGGATGGTGGAAAGGGGTAAAGCCTCTCAGCAGTAGGTTAATTGGAGAGTGGAATACCAGTGTAGATGGGAGCACATAGTTTCCTTGGACAATGTGCTAAAGAACTAGGAGCTGGGAAGGACCAGCTGGGATTGTTAGTGAATTAGCTGAAGTCAGAAACTGCTGAATGGAGCAAAGAAGTAAAGGGGAAATGAAGGTTAGGGTATAATTCAGTCTAAATTAGGTGGGCCATTCACAATGCATAAAAGGGCTCTGAGCTTCCTTTCTTGGGGAAAATGGGTAGGAAAGCTCACTTTTATTTGGATGCGTGTTGAGTGGTTGATTTTAAGAATGTGCATACCTAGAGCCTACTTTTTGGGAGTGCATTATCCCACATGAGTTTGGAGAAAGCATTGAAAATGCCATGAGCCTGAAAGACAACAGGTTTAAGTAAGAAGGGCTCAACAACCGTTATGGTGCAAGAGCATGTAATGTTAATCTCTTAGGAACTGAAACACATTCTCTTCATTTGTTCTATTTTTGCTTATTATTAGTGATGAAAAGTCTGTATCTGATCACCTTGGAATCCTGGTGCTTGAAATCTGCTCTGGCTTTGTCCCTCCTCCACTACTTATTTTTGAAGAGGTTTATTAGAGCATTTGCGGACTTTCATTAACTTCTAAGTTTTGTTTCTAAACAGCTGTGCCATTGCAAGTGATGTGGCAGACAGCAAATGTCCTTGGAGGCTGGATTTGTTCTCCCTTAAATGATGAGGCAATAGGGAAGCCCCTCTCTTGCCTGAATTTGGTATGTTAACAGTGAATTTCAGATGGCATCTCCACAAAGCACTAAACAGGCAAGGAGAGCTGTTAGGTGATGGGGTAAAGCTCTGGAAAATCAAAAGCAAAATTAGGAGCAGAGGCTGTAAATGTTTGTTTACTTGTTCTGAGGGGGCACCAGGTCTGCAGATCTCTGTGATGTGGATGGATACGGGTGTGTGGAGGGAAGCTTGTGGCCTCATCACAACCAGAGGAGCCTGGGGTGGATGGGAGCAGCAGTTGAAGAAACCGTTTCAAAGCCGAGGGTTTCTCAGAGCAGCTGCGAGAAGAATCTTCCCCTCCTTGTCGGAGCTGGCTTGTGCCTCTGCACTGAAAGTGTGTAATCACCAGTGAAGTCACTTGAGCCACCTCCGACGGCTTTGGTTGTTTCATCTGTTGAATACTATCTTTGGAGCAGGGTAAATACAAACAGCATGCTACAAGCTTATGCAGAGTGCATGCTTTGTATAGAATCAGTGGTAAATGCGAAAGAAGTTTGTGGTTGGAGGTGGTTTTCGTATTATAAGAGATACCTTTCAATGATGCTTGGCTGTGATGTGTTTCTGATGTGATGGGAAGAGTTTTGCTGCATCCCTGCTGGTGTTGGGGCATTAGGTTTCTAGGTGGACCTTCCAGCTCCGTTGTCCTCAGTTTGCTCAGTATCCCCAGAAGTGCATCATCTGTTTGATCACAAGAATTCAGTGTTCTTCAACTTTGCAAGTATTTCAAAGCTCTCTCGAGATCTGCATTAATGTGGTCTGGATGTTGTCTGTGAGTGCAAAGTGATTGTAACTTAAATAGTGTGGTCATTGTGGCTGTGCAGAGCACACCGAAGTGGTGGAGCATTTAGCTCCATGGACAGATAATACTGAGTTTCTGTTTCAGAAGCCTGGGTGATGCTGATGCTGTATATGACGAACCTACCTGCGGAGGCATTGTGTTGGATCATTAGTAAGATAAAACCTGACTGTTGGTATTCTGGTTTTATCAGACAGGAGGTGCTGCTGAAGGCTGATTTTATTAGTGTGCAACTCCAGAAGTGCTGTGGCTGGAGGTGGAACATTATTCCCCCCATGCCACAGCCCAGACTTGTATCTGTGTTCACTCTAATGGCTTATGTCAAGCCCAGTCAATTTAAATGAGATTCAGAACTGGAACAGCAATAAGTGTTCAATCAAAGTATTTGATAAATCACTTAAACAATCTTGCAGATTGCAAGTTCTGCACTTATTCAAAACTAGTGAATGTGACAGGACAGAGAGACAGCAAAGTCAAAACAGCAGGAAGAAAAACTCCCCTTCTTTGATGAGATTAAAATACCAGCAATTGAAGTGGTGAGCAGGTAGGACTGTGCTGCTCGTGTAGCTTTCTAACCAATTCTGGAGCATTTACATGGAGAATATACAGATGGGATAAAGAAGAGAAGGCTGATTTGATGATTGCAGCATAATTTTACCTTTACTTTGGGCTATGTGTGTTTTCCTTAATATCTTGAATGGCATAATTTAGGTGGTCAGGAAAGTTTTCTGTTTTATTAAATGGAATGACAAGTGACTGTAAAGGCAGGAGAAGGGAAATCTCAACAAACCCCAGATTGCTTTGAATGCTAAACAATTTTTCTTTGGTTACTCAGACCATGGCATGAGCTTCCTCAGGGGGAATTCATTCTGAGAAGTGTCTCCACATGAAAGGTACAAAGTGTTAAAGCAGACTCTTTGGCTTGACTTTAAACTGGTCTGTTCCCCTCTGCAGCCATGAATGTGTCCAGCTACGTACTTAATAATTTATTTAGTACAATGTTGATTATCCCAAAGCAATATGAAAGAAATTAAAGCAAATATTGTTTTTAGTGGCTACCAGAATGAAATACTGCATTTTCCTCTTTAACCTTTTCCCATCTTATTAATGGAAGAAGTTTGGCAGATTATGGTGGGAGATGAATATGCTTACTCTCAGTACCAACACAAAGGCAAGGAGCAAGATTTGCAGTGAGTTCTCATATTTACTAGAAGGAAGATGAAAAATCACATCATTTTAGGCTGTAAGTAGCGTTGATGTTCAGCATTTTAGACCAAAAGAGTTGTTGGTTTGTGTGTCTGTTCAATCTCCTCATCTTTGTCCTTAATTGTAATGTGAGGGGGGGCTTTTTTTAGGATCCTGGTGCCCAATTTTGCTTGCATCCACCATTAGTGAATTTCTAATCCTCAGGAATCAGGAGTTCAATCGCTTTTTGCTAAGGTTGCAGTAGGAACTGCTTGACCTGAAATCTGTGCCGCTCATCCCAGGCATTTATTGCAAGGGACTGACTTCTTTGTCTTCTTTCCCCACCTGTTTTACTGCAGATGTGAAAGTGCTTAAGGCTTAGATGCTGAAAACACATACATCTATTTCAGACAGTGCGAGGCCTGGTTTGGGAAAGCTTTGAAGGACTCTGAGATGGTTGAATGAAAACTATTGTACTTATAGCAATGTATTAGAAATTACACAGGATTGTCCAGCTTGAAGTTGGGCAGGTTTTCATCATGCTGGACTTGCATACATCCATATGGGGACACACACATGCTTAAACCTCCCAAACAAAAGTGCTGAAGGTCCTTTGCATCACTTTGGTGATAGGCTTGCTGTGACCTCCTGGGTCTGAGAATGATTCGGGCAATTCTCTCGTAGTTAAACCAGTTTTCCAAAAGCTACCCAAATACAAATGATGTTAATAAATTAGGAAAGATTTGCATTCTCGGCCAGGGGCTACTGCAATGCCTTGTCCTATTAAAGAAATCATCATTTTGAAACCACACTAGAATGTACTTCACACATGTGGATACAGTCATTAAAAATATTCCCCCTTAACTTCAAATCAGCCTTTTCCTCTTAAAAAAAAAAGGTGATTTTTAAGACTTGCTAGCAGTCATTATGCCTTCTCCCATAAAATCTGTACGGTTGGCACATTGAACACATATTAGTTAATGAAAATCAGCAGCTGCAAGGATCCATATAAAACTACGTGGTATGTACAAGGTAGAATCACTTTAAGCTCTAGCTTTGCTCGCAGGATGCCAGTGCCTTTCTTCTCTGGTATGTCTGTGCTCTGTCTGGCACAGAGGAGAGGTTAAGCTCTGTGTGTGCGTGCAAGTGTGTGTGCGTGCGTCTGTTGTTTCT
>JBCJKH010055684.1:0-10460 GCA_039877255.1 Loriculus beryllinus | reverse complement strand
ATCCCTCAGCTGCTGACCAGCTTTGGGCTCACCCTGAAGGAAATGTGCGTGTGTGTGTGCGTGCGTCTGTTGTTTCTTTCTTCTTGAAATGCTTCACCACAGTAGGCAAAATGGGTGAAACACAGAAAAAGAGAGACAATAAATAGTTTCCTAACCTGGCCTGGATAATGGAGAAAGTTCGTTAGATTTATTAATCCTCATTTTCCTTTGGACTGTCAGGCTTAGAGTGACAGTAAAAAAGCTTGTGACGACTTTGGCTAATTTGCACTCCATTCACTTTCTCATGAAAACCCATCAGGATGACTGAAGAACTGCTCTGCAATTGACCTTATTCAATGGCAGAGTGATATACTGGGAAACAGGCCAGTTTTTACAATGCCGAAAAGAGCAAATTGGACGGAATCTTTGTTCCTCTCTTTTTTTCTCTTTCCTTTTTATGCCAGTCTTGCTCTAGTTAAGCTCTCTCATTTGTTCCAGCCATAGCTCTAGGGCTCAGGTCACCCTCTGTGGCTGCCATTGCAGGTGATCACTGGGCTGCTTGTCTTGGATGCAGAGAGGAGGGAGAAGGGGAAAGGCTGGAGGACTCTGCCGCAGTGAAAACATGGAAGAGGTTGTGCTCAGCCAGATGTGCAGGGCAAGGAGGCTGCTTTTGCCTTTGCACGCACAACTCACTGGTGCTCAAACAGGTTGTGTGCACCCAGCAGCCAGGAGAGAGCTGCTGTCATGGGTGGTGTTTTACTGTTGTTCATGGGGTGAGGTATTAAAGCTGGGGGCTGGTGGTGGCTGTGGCAGAGGAGAAGAGGGAGGAGATTCTGTACTCAGCTGTTCTGTGTGCCTTTTGCTCACATCCAACCTAGGATCTTTCACTCTCCCCCACGCAAAGGAGAAGGAGACAACCTTGGAGGCTGGCAGCGGGGGGGCACAGGGACGACTGAACCCTTAAATGAACATGTAGTGTTTTATGCAGAAGAGAACAGTGGTGAATGAGGCTCTGAGATTAGCACATGAGCAGTCAGTGTCTGGCGGGCACCCCATTTATCTGAGGAGGCGGAGAATGGCAACACAATTTGGACTAGAACTTGTTTATCCTGATCATCCGAAGCCTCACCCAGTGCAGTTCATAGTATTCCAGCCTGATTTGGGTTGAAGGCACCTTAAAGCTCATCCAGTTCCAATCCCTGCCACAGGCAGGGACACCTTCCACTGGAGCAGCTTGCTCCAAGCCCCTGTGTCCAACCTGGCCTTGGACACTGCCAGGGATGGGGCACACTTTCATATCGAAATGGCATATGTACAGTCAATTCCTATTGCAGTGATAGGCTTTGGGAAGCTCTCTTCTCTCTCCAAAGTGGTACCACCTTGTCCTGATGTCCAGAAAGCCTTGATCTGAGCATTCTCTTTAAGCACAGTGCGTAAGTCTCCTGTAGAATGTCTGTAAGCATCAGTGTATTGTGAGAGCAAACCAGTGGGCTGGAGAACAAGGTGTGTGTATAAGAACGGGGGAAGCAACAAAGCTTCTTCTGCTGATTATCTGGGGGCAAAAACTCGCATTAAGAACAGGTTCTATAGATGGAGAGGGTCTTCACATGCAGGATAACCCTAGAGAGAGGTAAGATCTCCCCTGCTGTGCCCCACTGTCACTGTTGGTGTTTCTCATGGTACAAGAAGTCTCTCTGGCTATTTCAGATCTCTGGTGGTTGATGGCCTTGAGTGATGCGACTTCCGCATCCCACTGTTTCCACACGCTGCATGGAGTCACTGGCACCGTTCTCGTCTTCCCTCTGTCATCTCCTTGCCCTCCTCCTTCTGGTGCCCTCAGGTCCTCCAATTTCCCCTTCTCTCTCTATCAAATTCTGCCCATGTCCGCACCCTCATTAATCAATGTCAAGTCACAGAGTGTACAACAAGGGCTGTATTCTTCAACTGCCCCCTCAGCCCTCATACATCCCATTGTTCCAAAAAACTGATTCAGATGGCAAGAAAACAGCCGATGCAGCACATAAAAGAGATGAGACAGAAATGAAAAGAATCAAGGAGGGGAAAAAAAAAATAAGAGGAGGCATTTTTTTCCCCTGAAACACTCGAATAAATACTCGGCAATGATAATTTAAATTATTCATACATTTATGAAAACATCCATTGAAAAGTGAAGTGTATGATGCTCTTTGTCTACTTTACTTGTCTCTTGTTTGTGATTAACCTTTACTGTAACTTGGGCTGGCAGTGCCACGCTCACAAAGACCAGACTTTTCCTTCCATGGGAAAAAATGTTTCATCGTATCCAAATGAAAAATTAAGTGGAGGTATTTAGTGCTGATGTGGCAATTTGTTGCAGAGCATTAAAGATGCAGCATTATCCCTGCCTGTGGTCCAAACACTGCCGGCTAAAGAGAAATAATAAATAGACAAAGCCAGCTTTTACCAGCGGGTTCCCTTCCAGCCTCGTTTGACATCTATTCTACTTGCAGTACCATGACGTGCTTCAGGAGCCAGGGAGCCCAACACCACGCAGTGCATGGGACTTGCTGCTCTCAGATACGTGCATGAGTCTGTGTAGATGAACATGTACAAACCCAGGCTCGGAAATGGGAGTGAAAAAGGCAGCTTGGTTATTTTGATTACAGCTCCTAGATGGGCCTATTTGTAGAGTAGCATAAATAATTCTATCAGAAAAGGTGGGACATTTGAGACCTGACACTGTGTGCAAGTCCTGATGATGTTTCTCTTGCCTGTTAGATCAGCTTGTTTGCTCAGACTCCTTGCACTTCACAAAACCTCAGTTTACAGCAAGATGAGAAGCAGGATATTAAATGCCAATAGTGACAAACAGTCAAGTAGCAGAATAAGTTGGGAGGGTTTGGAAAGCTCGGCTCTGTGGGAATTGTGGTTCCTTTGGGGTATCTCTACAGTTCTTCCTTATCAGAGACCAAGAGCAACAGTCAAAGCAAAGCTTCTCTTGCAGCATTTGTGTCTTGCTTGTAATTCCTCGAATTTCTCCCTGACTTCCAGCCCAGTGAGGTCTGGATAATGTCATATAACTTATAGACAATCATCCCAGCGTTTTTTACTCTCAAGTGAATGTATTTAGTCCTGCAACTCTGCATTTCTGCCTTTCCAGAGCTGGTTGATTACGTGGGAGGGGGAGCCATTGTCTAGCAGTCAAAGCCAAGGGATTTTAAGCAAAGATCTAGTTACTCTTGTGTTGACTCTGCTGTTGATTCCGTGTGTGACCTTGGACATGTCACTTATGCTCCGAATGCTTCACTTCCTCCTGTAAATGGATCCAGCAGTGCTGAGCTGATGCAGGGAAGGGTGTCTGGGTCTTGGTAAAGCATTTTGAGATCTCCCTCCTCATAGGTGCTGTTGGGTCTTGGCAGTTGAAGCGGATGAGCTCCTCAGTGGTGGGGTTGTGTTGAGCATTGTCCCGGTGGTGCTCATCTCGGGAACTTTGTGTTTTCTTTCACTTCCCACTCCTGCATTTTGTATTCCAGGGTTTTTAGTTTCCCTGCTGAGCTCCTCCTGTACAAAGTGACTCTGAAGGTTTTCCTTTGCATCCATCTTGGCCGGGATTTACTGGGTTTGCCTTTTAATGCTGTCTCTGGATCTGTCTTGCTGAGGTGAAGCCTGTGCCCTTGTTTCAACAGAAAACATTTTTGGTAAATCACTAATGGATAAATCTACTAACAGAGGCTGCCAGCCATAAGATACAGTATTTATATAGAAAGTGTGGTGGAAACCTGTATATTAAAAGAGGAAAGGAGCTGGAGCAAAAGTCTTAAATCAGACTGCTGGCAGTGTTCTGTCTTGGTGTGTATTTCTTGCTAGGCTGTGATTCCTTTTGCTTGGAAATTATCCAGAACTTCCTGGCTCAATGATCTGGGATACTTTTCAATGTACTGGATATATGGAGCAATGGGCAGACTTCAAAAGGTTCTGAGATTTTTTGGGGGCTATGGAGAGACATCCAGAGTATCAGTTCCTTTTCTCAGCTGATATGCATAAATCTTCCTTCACTCTTTCCAAGGTTTTCTGTAGTTTCTGAGCAAGAAATGGGGATCAGATCCCTCCCATTCACACTCCCAAGTTTTTTGGGATCAGTCGTGTGGAGCCTGCTTATCCTACAGCAGAGAGCTTTGCATCTTGGCTCTTCTCACTCATAGAATCCTAGACTGGTTTGGGTTGGGAGGGACCTTAAAGCTGCAGGGAGGGACACCTTCCACTTGAGCAGGTTGCTCCCAGCCCCATCCAAGCTGGCCTTGGACACTGCTAGGGATGGGGCATCAGCCTTTTGTTAATGAATGGGCAAGGGTATGGCCATGCAGAAATCACTTGAGTTGTGCTGGTTGGTAGTAGGAGCTTTAGGAAGGGAAAACCACCTCTGTGTGCACACCCACAAAGCCACTCCTAGGGTTCTCAGTTGTGAGGCTGGATGAAGATGATTTAACTGGGCCTGATTCTTCCAAGCACAAAGTGGCCCTGTTATTGACTGTTGGTGCTGTAGTTCATGGGTTACCACTGTCCCACTTTTTCTGCCTGCCCTTTCTGGCCTGAGGAATTAAAACTACTTTTTCCTTGCATTCATGTGGGTCAGAACTGATCCCTGTGTGATCCCTCCCTCCGTGGCCAGCCCTGGGTCCCCCCGCACCCCATGGCTTTGCCTGTAGAAGGTACTGAGGTTCCTGTTGTGCCGCGCTCCCTCCTCCAGCCCGGCCACCAAAGCCGGGCTCTGGGAAGGTAGCCAAATGCCACTGAGGACACTGGAGCAATAAATCATCCTCCTTCCAACATCTGCAGGCCCCAAAGGCTAACCCCTTGCGATGATGATCTCGCCTCCCACCCCCTGCTTTTTATCCTGTCCCTCTCTGACAAAACACCTATTGTCACAGCCTGAGTGAAGAAGAGTCCTTTTTCCTTCACAAAGGCCCTCTGAAGCCAAGTTGTGAGCTGCCAGAGAAGATGCCTATGTCTCGGCAGGGAGTCTATATCTCACTCTTTTTCTCTGTAGTTCATACTTTTTCTCTCTCACGGGGGTCACCCAAAGCCTTTCACTCTGGCTTCATATTCACATAAAGACATCAAGAAAAAGAAAAACCACACCAGAAAGAATTATTAGGCATGGCTGTCAAATGCTTGGGGGGGGGGGGGGAAGTGTAGGGGGAAAGAACAGTAACTCTTTATGTGCTGGCATTGTTATAGGAGCTAATGTACCACTGCCCGGTGCAGTGTGCAGGGAGGCGTTACATGCAGTAAGGATCAGAGACAAGTTAAACTAAAATACTGTGTTTCAGAAAAAGGGCATTTTGTTTTGGTGTCTGGTTTCTGGGCAGGCTTTTCCAGGTTATAGGAGGCTCTTTTCCTGATCCTGCTTTCTGGAAGAACTTTTATTGAAGAAGCCTTTATGGACTGCTGTCTGCACGGCAGTTGTGAACTGCAGTGATTTTTAGGATCAAATAGATCAAACTAGTCCATTTCTACATGTGAAGGGAGTTTAAACATCCAAACCCTCTGTTACTATTTCATCAGTGAATGGGCAAAGGCGCTGAAAAATGGGAGAGAAGAGCCCCCTTGCTCCTCTTCTTAGCAGCAGAGATGTGCTTACACTTCAGGCGTGTTCAGAGGGCATCTGCTGTGCTGATGCATGCGCTCAGAATTATGGAATTGCCCATTTGTGGCAGGTTAGTGCCAGAAGGCATTCCCAAACCTGCTCCACATCTCTCCCCAGTGTACTCATGGAGAACTTGGGAAGTGAAGGCTTCACAAACAAATCTCCTGCTCGAGGTTCATCCATATGCCATGTAGCTGTGTATGTGTTTAACCCTTGGAAGCTGTGCTCTGGTGCTTTGCTCCCGAGCAGGGGCAGCTGTGCTGGGCACTGCTTTGGGAAGAAGATAGATTAAAAACTTCACTGAATCCTCTGGAAGGCTGAGACTGTAAAGTTAACAGTGGAATAACCTATTAAAATTTACAGTGCAGGGCATCAAAACAGAGGAGAAGTGCACATGTATAAAGTTTAAAGCATCCTTATAAAAAGCCGGAAACCTAACACTGCATTCCTACAAATTATTCCCTTAGCAAACATTTTTATTTCCAATTAGTAAAAGAAAAATTGCTAATTTGCTGCAGTTGGACAGGCCTGACGTCTCAATCTGCAAAGTGTCAGTGCTGTGAAAGGAAATGTTTCACACTGTGCTGGAGAGAGAGAGCGGCTCTAAAGAGGGTCAGGGCATTGGGCCCAGAAACCAGATTGACTGGCCATCGTGCTAAATTACTCACACAAGACACACATTGTCTGCGGTGCCAGCTCCAGAGTACTCACTTTCTCATTCTTTCCCTTTTTTAGCTGGTGCTTGGGGAGGAGGTGAGGGGATGGCAGGGACAGCAGGAGGGGGGCTGTGCTCAGCTGCAGTGAGCGGTCCCATCCTCTGCTCTTGGCTGAAGGTGGGGACCGCAGGTACCTCTGGTGAGGTGGAGTACCCCTCTGATCAGTCTCTGATCCTTTGGGAACCAATGTTATCCATGGTTTGGTAGGTGAGTTAAGGTTGTGCTGGACATAAAGGCTCAGGCTGCTGCTGAGCAGCCCCTCTGTATCCTGGAGAAAACCAAGCAGCAGCAGTTGTTTTGTGATGATTGTAGCAGTATTTCTATGTGTGAGAGGAACAGATTTGTAGGATGTGTCTTACTGTGTGAAGGGTGTGAGCCTTGAGAGCTGCTGGAGGATGCCAGCGACATGGCAAAGGGGTGGGAAAGAGAAAGGAGCAGGAATAAAACGGGGCAAGGCTGCAGAGACACAGCAGATACAAAACTCCGTCAGTATTCTTCAGCACTGTTGTGGTTTAAAATACCTGTGTTGTATTTATTTTGTGGTCTCATCAAGAGCCCTTGAATCCAAACAGTGTTTTGAGTGTATTGAAATAGCTCAACCAGGATATAAACCTGGGTTTTGTGGAATTCTACAGTGATCTGAATCATCCCACTCACTAAAGAGTGGTCACTGGACCTTTCCTGAGAGATTCGGTAGGCACCAGCTTGGACTTTTGTGGCTTCTCCTGGTTATTTTCCTGCATGGGGCAGAGCTGAGGCTAACACATTGCCAGGGCTCATTTTTGTGTGGTACAGGCTGGTATTTGAATTAAAATCATGGTTGTTGCTTTTTTGTTAATCAGGTATTAAAAAAGAGGCACAGATAAGTTCCCAAATAATCACTGCTCCCTAAATGACGATCTTCTTATGTCCCTGTGAAAGAGTTTGTTACGCTTCTGGCTGCCCGTTGCTGTGTCCACCTCACCTTCAGCTCCAGTTCTGTGTGTGGTGAGGGTGCAGCAGTGCTGTACTGAGGGTGTCAAGTGTTGCAAGCTGCAGAGGTTGTTGGATGCATCGTGACGGGCAGCGTGCTGCAGTGCTTAGGTGTGCAATGGGGCAGGCTTTGGACATCTCTCAGTAAGTCTTGCAAGAACCCTGTGTTTTTCTGAGGTGCTGGTACCTCTTGTGGAGCAGCCTCCATCTGCCAGATGGATGTCTGAATTTCTCCTTCCTTTCTATGGAGAGACAGCGTGAGGCAAGCTCTGCTTTATTTGTGCTAAAGCCCTTGCACTGGACCCGGAATTCCAGTCATGTCTCATTTACAGAAGCAGCTTTTAGCTGTGCCTGGAAGGAGGCTGGTGCACCTTGACATAGCAGTCTCTGAGCCCCTTCTCCAGCCAGACAGGTTCTGGGTTTCTTTCTGCTGATAATCCCATCAGGACCTTTGTTTCCTGATAAAACTGGATTCCACTGGAGAAACCCAAACACATTAGAGGCTCCATTACACCCTCTGCCTGCTTCTTAAAACCTGCCCTGTGCTTCCTGTGTGTTAAACAGAGCAGATGCCTGCTCGGTTCCTCTGTGGCACAGGCCAGCCCAGCCATCACGGTTATTACTGATAGCTGTGTACAGCTGCCACGATAAGACAGTAACATTTCCAATGTGTTCTTATTAAGAAAGCCAGGGAAGGAGCTTGCCTTCAGCCAGACCGCTCTGGGCTATGAATGTAGTGGTTTCTTTTTGTCTGAAGATGCCGTTCTAATAGTCTGTTCCCAGCTTCTTCATTCACGTGGAGCTCAGCAGGCAGTTGTGTATGAGCTGAGATGGAGACGCTTCTAATGGGTTGATGTAAAGAGAGGGAGAGAGAGAAAAAGCAGTTTCTTTTGGGTTCCAGGTTTGAGTGTGCCAGTGGAAGGCCCAGTAGGTGTTTTCTTTCGGAGCCGGGCCATTCACAGTGCTTAGTGCTGGAACAGGGAGCTCCGGTGCTTTGTGCATGAAACCCAGCCCAGATCCAAGCAGTAGTTTCCTCTGAAAAGGCACATTCCAGCATCTGGCACAGGGAGGGAGGGGAAGGAGGGAGTGATTCAACGTTCTGGGACAGTTTGGGAGGGTTTTGTTGGGGTTGGGAGGGAAGATGTGTGAGCCACAGCCTGTACAAAACGGGTGAGGAACCGCAATTGCCTCCATTTAGGTTTTCGTTTCGTTTGCCTTTTCTGGGGCGGAACTTTACCCTGTGCAAGTTGAAGAATAATTTTAAGGCCAGGTTGGATGGGGCTTGGAGCAAGCTGCTCTAGTGGGGCAGGAATGCCCCATGGCAGGGGTTTGAACTGGGTGAGCTTAAAGTCCCAGCACAAACCAGTCTGGGATTCCATGAAGAAGGGATGTGTAGGAAGCAGCAATAGATACTCAGAGTTCTTCCTTTTTTAAAATCATCATCCTGTTGTCTTTAGGATTGAGAGGCTGAGCTGTGGTCGATGAGCTCCTGAGGCTGGCTGGGTAGCCTGTGTGCTGGAGGGATTGGTGCTTGTGGTTCAGGAAGCATCCAGGGTGAAGGATTTGGGGTATTCTCAAGTCAAATGCAGTCAAAAGCCCCAGGTCCCCACGAGTCTCTTGGCATTCTTTGTGTCTTTGTCAGCCGGTGCAAAGTGGGTGCTGCTTTGTATGGGGTGAGCTTCTTCCCATGTATACAGATGTATGCCCCATGCCAGGGGTCAGACCCGGCAGCAGAGTTAGCCTGGACACGGTGTTCCTCCTGCATCCTCATCCACACACTTTTTCCTCAGCTTTGTAGGGCTGGAAGCGGTCCAGGCACTTTACATATGCAAACACCTCCACCTCCAGGCTTCTGCTGCATCACAAGGGTTCATTCTGTCAATCAGGCCACAGGCATGGAGCACAGCAGCATCCCTCACCACAGAGGGTCACTTTGAACTTGTTCCCCTGCACCTGGGAGCTTATGGTGTGTGCTGAGGAGGGAGGTTGGAGCCTTCCATCCTATGGAGTTTCCTGCTTGCTTTTTTTCCTTCTTTTTTTCCTTTCTTCCAGGCTTTTAGTGTCCTCCTTTAGGCCAAAACAACACATCCATGTTCTCCACAAATTGTTGCTGTAGTTACAGCTGTGTGTGGCCACACGGAGATGCTTTGGAAACCAGATGTCACATTTTCTAACCTCTGGTGCAGGGGTAGTGGCTGGCCACATAAACTCCACAGCACATTCATTTATCTTCTTAGGGAAGTAGCTTTGATATTTCCAAACAGCAAATTGTCCTTTTGAGAGGAATTCTCCTAATTCGCTCTTGCTTGTGGTCCTCCCCGTGCTGTTTTTTCTCTTGTTTGATAATCAGATGTAAGCCTCACCATTGCATTCTGCATTCTCAAGTGCAGCCAATGCTATCACATGGAAATATTGCTTGAGTATGGGCCCTGGCCTCTTCTGCAGTTGACTTTGGGTTGGTAGATGCTTGCTGTGGCTCCTCTCTCACATTGGTCACAATGTGGAGGGGTTTTGTTTTCCTTTTTACCTCCTTTTCGGCAGACAGCTCTATTACAGTGGAGGGGACAGTTAAACTACTGAGAGATAAGGCAGGCTTCAAAGTCTGAATAGATGCATGCATAGTTCTGAGCTTACTAGGGTCAAAGGTGTTTGCATCTGAGGAGGAATCACAGCCTTATTGTTAAGAATAGGTCTAAGGAGCTTGAAACTCAATTTCTAAATTCCAGAGACTGAGATTTGGAGTCGTCACCTCATTTCTTGTCTCAGTCTTGTCTGTAAAATTGGGATAGTAAATCCTGCTTTTCTGTTCTCACTGTTCTTCTATTGCCTTTCCTTATTTCACAAAGTCCTTTGGGCAGACAGATCTTCTTATGTTATGTATAAGCAGCACAGTTGGCCTTCAGCCTGAAGTCCTTGTGTCCCCGATAATAAACAGTGAGGAAACTCAGTCAGGCATAGCATGGTACCAGGAGGTTCGGTTGCACAGTGCTTGGTGCATCCCCATTACCTGGAAATACCAAACATGGGGAATCACAGAGGAAAACTTGTCCCTGTCTCCACTTTAAAGTCAGTGGCTTATTGGCACTGGACTTCTTCCCCATGAAAGTGGTGTGGTTTGTAACTCAGGTTCTCTTAAGTCTACCTACTCGAAGGTAAGTGCTGGCTTG
>JBCJKH010055683.1:0-20835 GCA_039877255.1 Loriculus beryllinus | reverse complement strand
CCATCCCTGGCAGTGTTCAAGGCCAGGTTGGACAAAGCCTTGGGTGACATGGTTTAGTGTGAGGTGTCCCTGCTTATAGCAGGAGGGTTGGAACTAGATGATCTTAAGGTCCTTTCCAACCCTAACGATTCTATGATTCTATAAGTCATATAACAAATATAAATCTGTAAAATAAACAGTATTGCACAGGTTGTTTGCAGAAAAGAAAAGCTTACCCTATGCTTAAAGCTATTTCCTGTTCCTTACTTTTACATCAATATTTAAATAGCAATGTCATTGATACAACTAAGAATGTTAACACAAGACTCAAGTTGCCTATTGTTATTTACTGATCTTCTAATTAGATAAATAAAATAAAACGTATGATAGCCATTACTTGCTTTCATTCAACCAATCCCTATTACAGGCAGAGGCATTAATGAATATATCATTAGCTAGAAAACATACTCTTGATCCACACTATGAATATGCATTCTCCTGAGCTCTCTCCTCCCTTCACTTCCTTCCCCTGCACTTTTACAGTCTTTACACCAGCTCACATGTATTCCTGCAGGAAAGCGCTTGAAGGCAAATGTTATCTCTAGGCAACTTCTGCCATTTTGCATTCCAAAAGGAAAAAAATTACAGTAAATTACCAAATCCTACAAAAAGGTTGACAATGTTTAGAAAGCCCATTTACATAAAATGAATCAATTAAAAAGAAGCATATAACAATGGAAACAGGACAAAGAGGGAAATAAAATCTGGGCTTGTCAACCAAGCTTGCATATACATGATCACATCTTTTAAACTGATTTGTCATATACTTCTGTCCTAACAGTGTTTAAGACATGAACTGGGTAATTGAGATAATCAGAAAAATCAATAGGTCTATGTTTTACAAGTGTAAAACAATTACAGGTTTAAAAGTCAAAAAAAGCCCCAATGGAATTGAGAGAATGACCAATGCAATGTTACAGGAGTGTAACAAGTACAGGAAACACTATTTTTTTTTTCTTCAGCACAGAAAAGTGAGCAAGATAAAATCCAGAAACAGAAAGTGAAAGATATGCTGTATTCTTCTTATTTCACAGTATACTTTCTTTATACAGTGTAATGGGTGTACAATTTCCTTTCCACGCTTCTCAGTATATCCAAAATTCTTCATCTGGAAACTAAAGGTCCATCCAATTCCAATAATCACCTCAGATTTTTGTGGATTTAAGACAATGAAAAAAAAAAAAAAAAAAAGAAAGAAAAAGAAAAGGACTAGAGAGATCGCAAATTATAGGATGGTTTGGATTGAAAGGCACCTTAAAAATAATTCAGTTCCAACCCCCTGCCTCAGACAGACACACCTTCCACTAGACCATGTTGCTCAAAGCCCCATCCAACCTGGCCTTGATCACTGCCAGGGGTGGGATAGCCATAGCTTCTTGGGGTAATCTGTCCCAGTCATTGTAAAAAAAATCTATTCCTTATGTTCAACCTAAATTTGCCCTCTTTGAGTTTAAAAACATTGCCACTTGTCCTGTCACTTCAGGCACCGGTAAAAAGTCTTACGCTGTCTTATAAAGAAAATTTGAAGAAAAAAAATTAACTTTAAAGAGCTAAATTAACTTTAGTTAACTGAAAGCATCATGGTAGGAAAATGGAAGAACTCTTTTTCTGCTGATAACTCATTTTCTAACTCAATATATAATCTCTTAAACATATAAGTGTAAGCCCCATCTTGAAAATTATAGTTTGGTTTTTGGTTTTGACCGGCAGAATGATGCCCAGAGATTTATATTTAGTATTGGATTGTTGTGTGGCCTGCCCAGAGTTCTCATACAATTTTTCTTTTAAAAACAAAAACTTGCAATATAAAACTGGAATAGGTAGCTGTACAACCAAAGTAACAAATTGTCCACTTAAGTAAAAAGAACTATTTTTCTCCCATACAGCAAAAATCAAAAGCCAGTTAAAGCAGAAGAACTGTACTCCTAGTTTTCTTGGGGGTAATAGAGGTGAATGCCACAAATAGACAATGTAGCAATAATTTTAACTTCATTTGTTTACACTATGTTCAGAAAGCAAAACTGTGCTAAGTAAAAATAAGAGGAAAAACACCAAGCTGAGTTGGGCCACTACTCAGGTACCTGTACTGCTGCTGATTTTGGACCAACACCTTCAGCTGTCTATTTACAATATTCTTCATAACTTTATAATTTGGAACTGACAAGAAAAAAAAAAAATCATAGTGCACTGAACTGCAAAGGTATAAAAGACAAGCAATTGATTTGCCATTTTTAATCATTCTGATGGTTAGAAAAAGCCAATGTATTTTTGCAAACACAAGCAAAATAGCAAGAAATTCTGCACCATTTTCTAGTCTGAGTTCTTATGTGTGCAGCCTGTGGTTCCAGTGAAGTAGCAAAGTTTACAAGTTTTCTGAAACAATGAGTGCTGATTTTTATATGTCTCCTGAATTCGGTATCTGCAGCTGTAGTTGATATGTCTTAAATACCTGCGTAAATATGTAAGAGGGATAATTTTAGAAGAACCATCTTCTTTACAGCTGGAATCCTCATATTCTAAGCCTTTTTTTTCTCTTAGTCTAAATCATCTGATTTTTATAGAAAACTAAGTCCTAATCAATTCTGAGTAAGTGCACTGATCACCTTCTTAGTTTATGCTTCCATATAATAACATTTTATATGACTCTGAACAAATACCTGCCACCACCATGTTTATCTATCAGACAGTACACTATTTATCGCAGAAATCTATTTGAATTTGTTTCTCCAGCTCCTCTGCAAGCAGTGGCAGGGCATGCTCCTCAGACAGGATGCTCTCACACAGTGCTGGCTGCTAGCAACAGAGAAGCTGCTACACTAGGCAAAAAGCACAACTAGATGATTTTTATAGTACTGGTTTGTGACAAAATGACATGGCAGGAGTCAAATAAAACAATTAATAAGCTTGCTTTCATTTGCAGAAGGAACATCTCTGTGGTAAGAACATACTAAAATTATAGAGGTAGATTACAGAATCTGCTGCTGTACTGCATCAAAGGACCAACCAAATCTTCCGAAAGATACACACTACAATGCCTTGGCCAGAGCTGCTTTTATCTAAAATTATCCAACATACATCAAGAGAGAAAAAAAGCCCTGTAATTCTATTAATCTGTTTAGCAGTAACTACTTAATCACCTTATAAAACTACAGGTTTTGTATTCATGAACTAAATTCCACTGCAAAACCACAGACCATACTTCTTAACACAAAGCTGTATAAAATTGCCAGCTTTAAATATGATTACATTCAAGGAACAGGAAGCATATATACGGTTAAAGAAAGAAGAAAACAACTTACTTTGGAAAGGCAATCATACAGACTGCAGGCAGACAAGCTTCCATGAGTGAAAACCAAAACACATGAAATTTTAGATCTGTGTTCTGGAAGAGGGTCAAACCCCACATGGGGCATCAGGGTGGTAGTGTATACCCCAGGTGACCAACAGCAGCTCTTACTTGGTAAGCTCTGCATGCCAAGTGGCAATTCATCTGCAATGATGTTGGGATCTCACTAAAGAAGATACTTCAAGGTCTTCACTGCTGCAAGTTACAGATGAGACAAGTTATACTAACCCTGAAAACAAAATATTCTTTCCATTTGAAAGTAGAGTAACTTTGACAGGCTTGTGGCTCCTTGGCAAGTGCAAACAACTGCCATCACAGTGCGTTAGGCTATTAACAGCAAATCTTTGAAAACAGGTAAGCAATGAGAATGTAACTTGTATGATACTCCCTAAACACTGCCATCCTCCTGTTGAAGGCTTTGGGTCACAAAAGAAGGTTGAGGGGCACTTCTGTGCCTTCTATCTTCATCCCATTACAGAGATCCAACATTCCCATTTCTAGTAAGGAGGAACTTTTCCCCCTCAGTAACATGGACGACAATAAGGAGTCTACGTTCAAAATGCTGGAAACTAAAAATTACTTTCTTCCCTTCCTATTGTGATTTCAAAATCTCTGGCAAAACACAGATAACTTAAAAATTTAAAGAGTGGTCCAGCTGACAAACTGAAGGTTTTCTGGTGACAACTACACAAGAATCAGCAGCAATGGCACAAGCAGTTAAGACAACTCACAAACTCTTTTTGAGTGATACATGCCTAGCTAGCCAGACCAGGGGGACCTTCGAGAGGGATGATGCTATAAATGGAGAGAGGCATCTCTTGCAGCTTCTTGGCTTCCATCAGTTCTCAGTGGTTGCTGTGGTAGAAGACAGAGCTAGGATGTTATTTGAAGTTGTAATTACACTGGAATATGCTAAGTTTCTTCAATTGCCAAACATTACTGTCTTTATGAGCCACTAAAAAGGTAACTGTAAGCTGAACTAATCATAACAATGCTGGCTGCTGAACAATTCAGTTCAGCCTCTTCCAGTGGTCTGAGCTGACGATCTAAGAAAGCATAACCTACATTCGAAAGGAATACTTTTACTTTGCACTTACTATTTCCCATTCAACTGCAACACGCAGTACAGAGCCACACAATCCCCATCACCTATTAATGTTGAAACAGTGCTAAAGAAAAGGCAATTACATTCTGGACATTTTTATTACACAAATGTGCAACAGCAAAAAGGACAAACAAAACTAAGTAAATTTATACCTTCTTCCCATTAACCTCCTGCATTGATCTATGCAGATCTTGTTTCTGCTTGCTCTAATTTGGAGCTAGATCAAGCAACTGACTACAGAAAACCACTTGAGTAACTGTATTTCTCTCCAGCATGAATATCATACTGTAGTGACCTAATATTTAACTCTCTACCAGAAACTACTGAGGAAAAAACCCTGTACTTTTAACTAACCACATTAGATCAACCTTAAAATTTTCTGTAAAAATAAAGTTTACTTACGCACACAACTGCGATTGCATGCTTTCAGTATCTCAGTATCTTCCAAAATAGAAGATAAAAGATAAAAAATTGGACAGGGTAAAGAGAATCACAGATTACAGGATGGAATTACACAGCTACAATTATTGGCTGATCACACTTACTCTGTATTCAATAGCAGTAGACCATTAAAGCCCTTAATACCTTTACGCCTGCATTGTTCACTAGTCTGGTAAAGCAGTTTAGTGCTGTTCTAGCTGATGAGGGATCAGAATTTAAGCAATTCGTAGAAAGCTTACTCTTTGTCAATGGCAGAAAGAAGGAAAGCCAACTGAGGTATTTGCTGACCATATCTGAGCAGCATTCTCCTTGGAAAATGTTTGTTACAATGCAAGGTTTTATTAAATTGGTGCTGAAGCTAAGTGCACTGTGATGGCAGCTGGTGATTTGAACTCAGTTACTATGGAGTAGATAGGCTGGTAATCTAAGCAGAGAAGTCTTACAAAAGGTATAAATAGAGCATTATATTTCAGGGGTACTCACACTTTTAGAGAGGCTTTTTCAAGGGGAGTTTCTCCTCAGAAGCCTAACAGTACATGCTAGAAAGAAAAAATTAATTTCTAGACCTTTGTATGAGTTAAGGAGTACACAGAATTTCAATTAAGGAAATGAGTTATTAGCTTCATCTGTGACAGGAATGGTATAGATTTTGTCCTAGAATAAGAGCCCTGGGAACTGGACTTCTCAGACTTGATCCACTAAAACTGGTAATTCTTGTAAACAGCAGAAGCAGTAAACTTCAAAGTTATGGGATTAAATGGGAAAGAACAACCTGTGCTATTGAATACAATATAAAAAAGACTCAGAAAAAAAGACCCACAAAACAGTTCCTCCAGTCATACGGAAAATGGTGACAAGGATTTTTGTTTTAAAGCTTGAAAGCCTATTTAATAAAGAGTGCAGTCTTCATTTCAGAAATTACACACATTTACCCACCTAACTGATCACTAGATGCATGCAAATCAGCATTTCAGAGTAAGACTGTTCCATGTTTGTGCCTCATTACTGAAAATGTATTTAATAAGTTTTTTCTCAGGTATCTTGTTGAAACTACGTGCCTACAGAGTTGGATTACAGAATACTTGATATAAAGCACTAATAACTTGAATTGGCAAAGAAACCTCCCAAACTTAGTACTAAAATACTGTCATTCTAGTAAAGGTGTTTTTAAAGTAATCTTTAAATACTTATGTTTAAATAACAATTCTTAATAATGCTTAATAATTCAATAATTTTCTTAATTACCATCTGAAAAATTTTACATTTTACATTCCCTCTCCCCCACCCTTTAACCCTCACCTCTCACTCCACAAACCCTGTAAAAAAACATCAAGAACTATGTGAAGAATTTGGTTACTTAAAGCACAAAGAAGGAGAAAAAGTAAAGAGCACACTTTCTGAGTATATGCTAAGGCTCGGTACAGTTACACAATAGGAAAAGATTTCGCTTAAGTGTTGAGCACAAGTGAACACTTCCAGGAAAACACTTAGGAAAACCCAAGAGATTTATGAGGATTCTCCTGAAAGCATATCCAGTCATTCCTACTGTATTGTCACCGATCTACAAAAGAAAAGGTGAAAAGTGGTCCATCTTTAGGTGTCAAGAACAACTGTCCAGAGAACAAAGAAACTAAAATAAAAAACCCAAACCCTGCCACTGGTGCAAGTGTTTCTCTCTTAGCAAAGAAATTAAACCCAGTATATTCATGTTACTTTTGAGAACTGGATTGAAGTGCAGTTTTTCCTGTGAGACCTTTTCTTTCAGCTCAATCACTGAAAAAAGAAAACTAACATGCTAAACAGGAAATTCACAGTTCCAAATGATCCCATTTAATCTTGCCAGTTCAGCAGCAATCCACTCCCAATTCAGTAGCTTATGGCTCACACATGGTAAAGTAGGAACAATTCCAGCAATCACTCTGGAGTTCTTGGCAACTGGCTGCCCCTACACTCCAACCCCTCAAAAAGTTAACGCCATGATGATGTCCCTGTAATTTATAACAACCTGTTACTTTACTATGAAAATGCTCAATAAACTTTTAATATGAGTAAGAGACACCCTACAGAACTCAACTAAACTTTTATTCCAATAATCGCTAGGATTCAGAAATTTAGATACATATATGGTAATGCTTTAGTTTTACTTACAACCTGTTTCAGCATTTCCTAAGATACTTCTATCCATTACAGCATGTAAACTTTGCAACATTTCAGAAGTGAGATACATGCTTTGGACACCATCTCCCCCCCAACCCCACAAATAAACTACTTCCAAATCAAATCCACACAAAACAATCTCCTGCCAAACTCTCCAAAAAATAACAAATCCAAAACTACAACCCATTGTCAAATCCGCTAAGAAAAGACACCAAAATATGTTCCTGCTTAGCCTTAGGATTTCCCTGCTTTCAAAAAGGATTATCCTAGTGATACAACTTATAGCAGTAAGAGTCAGTCCTCCTCTTGAGTTTAATCCAAAAGTATATCCAGTAATGTATCCACAAACAGAGTAACTCAACCTGGTTAAAGAACTATCTCCTCTATCCCAATGAAAGCCAGTAGTGGTTGTGGTGGTAGTGTCATTATTTATACTTATTAGGGATGTGTTTTCACATTAAAACAAAACCTGAGCTTTCAGAAAAGCAGAAAACTACTAATCTAAATGTCTTCACAGATTACACTTGTTCTGCACATATTATTTCACAACACTAGAAGTGAACTGAAATGTCTCTTTCCTAAAATATGATCAAGGGGAGTTTACATAGCTCTCTGAAAATTTTGTCTCTATGAGAGAACATTCAGACTTCAGAGGACATCCTCTAGTTTGTTAAAAAAATGCTGCTTTAAACTGATTTGTGGTCCCAGGAAAAAGAAATAAATGTAGAGTTTTATTTAAAATGCCTTGTAGGTTCATTGACAAACTGGTGCAACTTTTTATATCATCATATCTATGTCATTACTGTCAAAAGCTTAACAAAGTCATTCAATAAATACATCCAATTCAGAGCTACTGTAGTAATTTTAAAGGATTTTAGTAAGATAAAATCTTGCACAAACTGACCAGTAATAATAAAGGCTCTTCTGAATTGTGTTTCCACGGTAGTGTTTCTGAAGTAACTAAATTAAGGTGTGGCAACTCTATTTTACAAATACAGAGAGATTCCTGTACAAAAGGAAGTTAGGCCACAGCAAACAGCATAACACTTTCTGTTCAAGCTTAATAAAGTAAATAACTGCACTGGAAAATATTCTGTTCTGGGCTTCCTGCCATACAGGAAGGGTGTTGAACATGTCAGTGTCCCTAATTACTAGCAACAGAAAAAAATACCAGAAAGCAATAGCTTGGCTCTCAATTATTTCACATTATAACTTTCAAGAATGAAATACAATTTACACCATCTTCATCTTCATATTCATTCTAATGGGTCTATACATTAAAGTTAGGCTACATTCCTGAAGTTTGTGTTTCACTAACCATTAAATCACAACTTTAATTTTATTTTTTCCTTTCATCAGACTTGAATTACTTAATGGTGCACATATTTAATAGTCTTTTTATGAACTGAAAGGGGAAAAGGTTTTAGCCTCCTTTTTAAAATGAGGAAATATTCCATTATTGTTTTTTCTCCAAAATAAAAAAGTAAAAACATTTGCTGGGTAGGAAAAGGAATGCTAACAAACATCTTTCTACTGTATACTTCTGTATCTACCTATTATAAACAATACTCTTGTAATTGTATGTTCAGTTTAAGCAATCACTATCACATCAAAGCTGCACAATTCAGGCAGTAATCACAGCAGTAGGGTTACTGGCTGGCGATCACCAGCAATTACAGCAATGTCATTTATTGCAGTAGTTCTCATCAACTAAGCTAAGATTACAAACATGTGCTTTGTACACTGCAAAATAAAATGAACCAACTTAAAGTACATTTGTGATGATTTTAAGTAAATGAGTTCTAATGGACATTTGTGATAAGCTACAATGGCACAAGGCAAACTACTGTCTCAGAGAACAAGAAATTAATTAAGAACACTGTAACTCAACTGAGTACTCATATCTTGACAGCCTCCAGCATTGTTAATATCCTTCACCTGAGAAAGATTCAATTTTAATTTTAATATCGCTAAGAAATTATTAAGGTTGATACTGTCATCTTGAAATACTTTTGAAATTATCCATTTAGGTACAAAAATAATGTCCCGAATATCATCATCTTGTAGAAAATTTTTATTTAAGAATGAAGATTCTACAGCTACAAAATCTGTTCATACCAAGATGATATAATCTAGTTCTCACCTTCAAAAAAAAATCATAATATGAAGCAACATATGATTACTAATGCATCAAGTGTTTGCATTCATAGTTAATATCTTGAATTAAATACTGATTTATCTTAAAAGAAGTTCTGAAACCAAGACAGCAGATTTATTATGAAACTCAGATGTTACATTTACATATTAAGTCAAGACAATCAATATTTCTAGTTCTGACAAGGAAAGCCAAACCGTCACTTCTCTGTGTTCTTTAAAAAAAACCAAACACAAAACCAAATGCACAATCTTTAGTTAGAACGTTTCTTTGTAAAACTGCAATTTTTTTCATCTTGAACGATCTTTACAAATTAAGGCTGAAATTGATTTTCCTTATAAAGACTGAGATACACATCTGTGAATACCTTGGTATTGATAATTGAAGCCAAACTCAAAGTTTAAACCCCATTCTTTAACAAAATACAATTAATCATACCAAATCGTTATGCAGGAATTTCTATAGTACTGTACAGAACTTTGCAGAAGGCACAGAACAGACTGGTTCCGAATGCTGCATCAGTTCCACACTGGCTTTTCTTTTTTCGACAATAAACCTGCATTTCAAGTCTGATTTACAACAGTGCATACATACATTCCAACAGAATCCCATAATGATGCTCTGTTCATTG
This sequence comes from Loriculus beryllinus, assembly GCA_039877255.1. Taxonomy (NCBI): domain Eukaryota; kingdom Metazoa; phylum Chordata; class Aves; order Psittaciformes; family Psittacidae; genus Loriculus; species Loriculus beryllinus. The sequence goes on along the minus strand of JBCJKH010055683.1, from coordinate 10,961 downwards.
CAATTAAAATGAATCTTTTATATTCAGATTCTAACATTCTGCTATAAAAAAATACACTATACTAATGCTAATATAGAAGCAATTATGTTTAGAAACAATTACTTTTTTTCCCAGCAATGCAACACGAGACAATGATTAACTCACAATCAATACTGAATTTCTGAAAATAAGGAATGTACCTGTTCCTTTACAGAAGCCAAAATGGTAGTGGCAGTGGTCTCTGGTTCCATGCCTGGGCCTGTGGAAGCTTCCTGTGTTGTCTGTGGCAGCCCCTCTTCCACCACTGGGGTCTGCTCAGGGGCTGGCATTTTGCCTGTAATAACAATATTTTAAAATAGCTTACATTTTCAGCCAGTGATGTTTAAAATTCAAGTTTTAAGATTATTGATTCTCTTATCAAAAGATAAAGGTTTTACATTTTCAAACCGAACTAAACTAGCAGAGAACTTCATATTATTAATTAACGCATGTTGCTTCACTTTCATAACTTGAAATCAGAATTGCATACAGAACATGACATCCAAGCAGAAGCAAGCAGGCTGCACAATGTTTAAATATTATTCTTAAAACACAATTTTGTGGTAGTTACTAGAAGTTGCAAAATCTAAGGTGTGTGAAAAATACTAGTGTTAAAAATTAAAAACACCCAGGATCAGTAAAAGATTACCACATGTGCAGTTTTTAGCAAGGAAGACTGATGTGACAGCAGAATGCTTTGCTACCAGGAACAAATCATGGAAGAGACTAATTATGGTAATAAAAAGTTAATGGGAATAAAGCTTCTAGTGTTCTTTTTGCAGATGAGGAAATTAAAACACAGAAGTTAAACTAATTGCCCTGGGCTATGGATAGCATGGAAAGGACTGACAGGATTAGCGTTCAAGTATTCCGAGCTTCATTACTGCAGAAGCAGCAAGCTAACCATTCCAGTACCTGTAAAAAAAAGCAATTTATTTAACTACAGAAATCTCTTCACTGATATTTCAGACATAGTTACAAAGTGTGTCTCACACTTTGAAACTAGCAAGTAGGTGGTATTCAAGTAGCTTCCATACACATAGCATGGTTTAACTGCCTTCAGAAAGAAGAATATAAAGCTGAAGAGGTCTGATGTTACAAGTAGTCAATATTTAATTTTAGATTTTCAGAACAAATTCATTCAGTATTCCTAGAAGAAACAAATACGAACAGCACCTTCCTTCTTTTCACAAGGAGCGGCTTACACTGCAGGTAAGCTCCAAGGCTGGGAACTGACCTGTAAGACTTCAGAGTCCTGGCCTGTTTTATCTGCAACCATCCCTTCTCTACCACCTGCCTTCTAAATGCTGAAACAGCGTAAAGTTGGGCACACACTACCTAAAAAGAAACAAGACCACTTACAAGATCAGTGGCTATGCTGTAAAGCTGCACGTTCTGATTTGGATGGAAGCACAGCTGAGCTGACTCCCATGTGATCTCTTGTGGAACTGCCCTATGGGATTGCTCACCCTGTCCAGGGCATCTTCTGCACTTGTGCCTATACACAGAGGCCAAGTACAAGCAAAGCACCATGTGGTCAGAGGACTTCTGTGCTTCTGCAGGCAGCCCTGGGCAGAAAACATGAATGGAAACCAGAAAAGGGATGATTTAAGAGAAAGTACTTTTGCTCTGCTTTGTGCATACGCACTGTCAGAGAGGTGACCTGAGTTCAGGCTTACAAGCAGCTTCAAGTGTGTTAGCAGGTGAACTTCATGAACCACACTATTCTAGTCTGCTACAAGAGCTGGCAATACTAGTAACATGCAATTTCACATCAGCCACTGAGGGAATCAAACAGCAACTTCAGAGAAATTAAAGTGAGATGAGTGATGAGAGGGAGTGGAATGGTCCTGGGGGTAAAATGTGGTGCAGGAGACTGGTCACCCATTAGCTTCTACCACAGCAAATGAAAAAAAAGCTGCTTCCAGAAGCACATCAAAGCAAGAGCCTAACTCTGGCTCAGTTGATTTCTGGAAAAGAGTCTCACCTCCCCTCAGTGACAGCACAAGTTACACAGGAAGACTGTCCAGTGATCTAAAAAGAGTCTGCATAAACTGCCCATTCTCGCATTTATTTTCTGGAACAAGGAAAAAGCAATTGCACAAATACCATGCTGCCAGGTGTCTGGTGTCAGGATTGCAGAGGGAAATCTGAGCATGCTACTTTAGTGACACAAAGAGCAACTCCTTTTCCCTCCTCCCTCACTTCACCTTCCAACAAGACCACAAACATGGCAAGTTAAAGACTATACCTTCTAATCCAGAACAAATTTAAATCCAGAGTTCCTTGCTCTTCCACCACAATCCCAGCAAAGCCCTTCTCACTCCATCCAGCTCTGGGGGAGAGGAGGCCCAACACCTGGCCCAAGCGCTGTCCCTCCCCACAGCCCTATGAGCACTGCAGCCTGTGCCCGCCTCACCTCAGTGCCTTGCCAGTCTTGGCTGGCTCCGAACAAACTCTTCTCTGAGATTCAGAGATTCAGTGACAGAACCAGGGAGGGAAGGGATGGGAGTTCCAAGCGAGGCGCCGTGCTCCAGCCAGTGTAGGGCAGCCGCACATGAGGGACCGGAGTGGCGGGATTGGCAGCACTGCAAGTCCGCCAGCTACCGGAGTTCCTACCACATGGCACGAGGGTTTGTTAGCAACGACAACAGTGCAGATACACCCCAAAAGAAGAGAAGGAGAAAGGATTGAAAAAAACCCAAGATAACTATTTCCACCAGTGCTCCTTCATCACCCAGCTGATGTCAATCAGTGCCATGTCTGAAGGAGACTAAGGTGGGTCTTGTGCAATGGGAACAGAGCTTACTTTAAAGAAAAGGTAACAACTGACCCTACATGCTACTTGGCGGCCAAATTACCATCAAATGAATAACCAGACATACTTGCCCATTTTTGTAACAACACTTGTTCATGTTAAGCTTGCAAATGCAAAGGCAGCCACATGCATGTTTCTGTACATCAGCCATGAGCCTGGTGTGTGTCTAATGCTTCAAGGACCCTCACTCCTCCTAGAACCAACCGAACAGCATCCAAGCAACCAGAATAAAAACCACGCTCTAATAAAGTGAAAGATGTAACCTTGAGACTTCAGAAAATGAAAACATATTCCTTTAAGGTTTTACTTGTATGGGAACTCTTTCATCAAGATGTAATAACCCAAAGAATAACAGAATACATGTTATGATTCCCCGGGTCATACATGGTTTTTAAAATCACTTTCACGGTTCTTTTGTGACTACAACTCAATGTTTCAGGTTTTCGAATGGACTGTTAAATTTGCAAGCATATAATGAAGAAATATGAACACGTCTCCAAAACTCCCACAAGTAACACATGAGCTTCTTCCAGAAATGGGCTGCTTTCTTGTCCATACACCCCAACACATCTTTATCTGCACAGTAAACAGGGAAGTGTCCACTGTGCTTTGGGATTTCCAGGTGAGAAGCACAAAATACAGGATATTAAACAAAGCCAGTCTTTCAAGTAAGAAAAGGCAGCACTGAAATCCCAAATAGGCAGTTGCACATCTCTATAGCTTTAAATCAATTAAATATTTAGATTTGTTGTGGTCTTACCCTGGTGGGCAGCTCAGCCCCAGGCAGCTGCTCACTCACACCCCCCCAGTGGGATGGGGAGAGAATCAAAGGGTAAAAGTGTGAAGACTCATAGGTTGAGATAAAGGATATTTAACAGAGAAAGCAAAAGCTGCAAGGCAAAACAAGGAATTCTTTCAGTGCTCCCCATGGGCAGGCAGTATTTAGACATTCCTAGGACAGCAGGGCTCCATCACACGTAACAGTGACTCAAGGAAGACAAACACCATCACCCTGAATGTGTCCCTCCTTCCTTCTTCCCCCAGCTTTTACTGCTGAGGATGATGCCACATGATCTGATATATCCCTTTGGTCAGTTGGAGTCCACTGCTCCAGCTGCATCCCTTCTCAGCTCCTTGTGCATCCCCAGCCACTCACTAGCAGGACAGGGTGAGGAGCAGAACAGGACATGAACCTGTGCAAGCATCGCGCAGCAGTAACTAACACACCCCTGGGTTATCAACAACGCTGTGGTGACAAATCCAGAATATAACCCCATAGGAGCTACTAGGAAAAAAAATTAACTCTTTCCCAGCCAATACCAGTACAAGTCAGCATAGTCACACTTTCAAACTTCCAGTTCTTTCCAAATGCTTAAGTACAGTTTACAAAAGGTAAGTTATGAGACCTTAAAGCACTGAAATCAAAGCAGTATTTATTCCATCAAACAAAAGACACTTCTTAATTAAGACATACGTGGAAGAAAAGCACAGATTAGTTGCATTTTTTTTACTTATTTGAAAAAAAAATAAAACTGACTTTTTGAAGCTTCTACTCTATGATGTGCCACAAAAGCACTATACAAATACAGTGGTGATTCCTTTTAAGCAATCACTTTCAAAATATATTGTCTAAATGAATGTTTAAAACTAGACCAACTAAAAACCTCTACAAAAATATGATATAATGAGCACAGACGGGAAGATGAACTCAATTTGTCTCTTCTGTAATTTTTCTGTCACTCTCTTCTCACCCCAGCACTGTGAAATAACTCTTTACCATTTCTGTAGTAAATTTCTGTAACAAACCAGTCAAGAAAAAGTTCATCTGAACCACTTAGAAGGCATAGTAATTTGTCTGAACTGAAAATATACTCAACATTAAGTCTCTAGTAAAAACACTCAGATGAAAACCAATCAAATTATTAACGAAGACGTCAGTTTTAAACGTACATCTATCGCTGTGCAAAAAGGTGTAACTAAAGAGCTATACCCTTCCACATAGGCAGTTGTTTTAACCACTGTTCTTTCAATTAACACATTTCTTGGCAAAGTTACCAATTTTCTAATCTTGATTTCAAGATTAGACAACTGTTGGCTTTGATCCTACAAATACTTACGTACATACCTCAGCTAATACAAACGAGTATGCTCATTCACTTCACCTCCTGCATGGCCAGGCAGCTGCCATGCAGGAGAGGGAAGAACACGAATGTGAGATGCTCTCCACAGCCCAGTCCCACAGAGGACCCAGTGCCTACCACCATGCACCTTTAAGGGAAAGAGCTCAGAAAGCCAAGTCAGATTTTCACAGTCACCTTAAAGGAACAGAAAATGCCAAAATGAGGATTTGTGAAAGCCTTAAGGTCAGGTACAAGTAAAATTTGTGAGGAGTTCATAAGAACACCTCTTTCTTCCTTGTACAAGACTTGAATTTACTGGCTAAAGATGCTCCCTGGACTTAGTTGTGTTACTCTCTCCTTCAGGTATGCATAACTGAATCATCATTGGAAAACAAGCAACCAGACTTCATCCTACAAAAAATTAGATTCACAATTACTTTGCCTGCCTCTTGTGTCATGGCAAAGCAGCTAGGTGTCACCCAGAACAGGAAATTTGGTTTCTACGTCTTTCCCAGCCTATCCAAATCCTCACACCCTACAACCCAGTATCACAGCTACTGAACTGCAGTGAGATTGGATGCAGGACTGCTTCCTACAAACCTTACGCATTGACGGATCACACAATATACACAAGAATTATTTACAGATACACCTTAAAGCTTCCTTGTAAAGCTCTTTTAATTCTCAAATTGCTCCTCCACATTAATGATACCAAGATCTACGTAGCCATAATGAAAATTCAGAAAACATATTTTACTGTTCTACTGCTCTGTGCAATGCATTTCAGTATACCTTGCTCACATCTTAAAATTACTGCTTATGTGAAATGCCTCCAGATTTCAGTTCTATTGCAGAGAATGCATGAAAAACTGCAAAATTTAAATGTTTTGAGGTACTTTTTGGTGGAAGTTGCAGAACCACAGATTAGTGAATGGTATAAATGGTTCCAGTATAGCTCTAAAGTGTAATGTGAGATCCTTTGAAACTTTGAAGATTAGCAGTAAACAAGGATAATTTGCTACTGATTTCTGTGGATTTCAGTCTGATAAAAAGAACATCTTGTCAATAATTTAAATATATTTTTCTTAATTGTTAAATGCTTCATCTTATTGGCAACTGGTGACCAGTGATATCCCTCAGGTCTCAGTATTAGGGACAGTGCTGTTTAATACCTTTACTGACAGCCTTTGCAGATGACACACCAAATTGCACAGGAATGTTAATCTGCTGAAGGATAGGAAGTTCTGCAGAGGGATCTGGACAGACTGGATCAATGAGCTGTGGCCAGTTAAATGAGGTTCAACTAGGCAAAAATCTGAGTCTTGCAGTTGGGCCACAACAACCCCATGCAATGCTACAGGCCTGGGGAAGAGCAACTGTAAAGCTGTCTAGCTGAAAAGAACCTGGGGGTGTTGGCCAGCAGCCAGGTGAACATGAGCCAGCTTGTGACCAAGCAGCCAGCAGCATCCTGGGCTGTATCAGAAACAGGGCCAGGGCAGTGAGCATCCCCCACTGCACTCGGCACTGGTGAGGCTGCACCTCAAATCTTGTGTTCAGTTCTGGGCCCCTCACTACGACAGAAATATTGAGGTGCTGGAGTGGGTCCATGGAAGGGCAATAAAGCTGGTGAAGGGTATGGAGAGTAAGCCTTAGGAGGAACAGCTGAGGGAACTGAGGTTGTTTACTCTGAAGACTAGAAAGCTCAGGGGGAGCCGTATCACTCTCTACAACTACCAGAAAGGAGGTTGTAATGAGCTGGGGGTCAGTCTCTTCTCTCAAGTAACAAGCAATAGGACAAGAGCTAACAGCCTCAAGCTGCATCAGGGAAGTTTTAGACTAGATACTAGGAACAATTTCTTCTCAGAAAGGGGGATCAGGCATTGGAACAGGCTGCCCAGTGCAGTGGCTTAGTCACCATCCTTGGAAATATTCAAAAAACTGTGTGGATGAGGCCCTCAGTGACATGATTTAGTAGTGGCCTTAGTAGTCCTGGGATAAAGGTTGGACTTGATCTTAAAGGTCTTTTCCAACCTAATTGATTCTATGATTCTATGAAAATAAAACTGTTCAATCTGAAGCCTCTAGTCTAAAATACCCTATACAATTCCGAAAATAGCAGCTTTTCTATTTTCTCTACCATGGAGGCACATCCAAATGGGTTCATGAAACCATGCAGTTCAGTGGATCTGAGCCACCAAAAAGAGTTAGCTTTCAATCCAAGAAGTGTGCAACAGAGACCATCTCTTTAGGCAGCTGCAGGGATTTGCCCAAGTAAATCATGATTTAAAAACCACTTTAACTGCCTCAGGATACCTATAGCCTCCACTATACACAACTGGCTTGCTTTCATCTAGCACGCAAAAGCTCCAACTCCTAAATACCTCCCAGATGTTCTCGTTTTGTACAAATGCAGCAGACTCCTTGGCACCTCAGCACTGGTGACAGGGTAGAATCACCAGTTTTCTTTAGTAGCCTGCCAATCCTGGCTTTCACACCAGTCCTCTGAGCATGCAGTGAGGTTGTAGTTTGCCAAGATGGGTAATACTTTCTTTTGTATCTGACCAAATGGCCAAACAGCTGCAAAGCAAATAGGTTCATCGAGTTCATCAGACACAAAGCTGTGCTTTTTCAGTGGGAGGTAGGGGTGTAGTTTTCTGAACCAGTTGATTTTGCAGCCGTATAATCACTGATACTAGGAAGGAACGGAATACACAGTTGAGGAGAAAAGAAAAAAGAGAATTCACTAAACTGAATGTACAAAACTATGTTTTAATTCTTCATTCCTGTTAGTCTCTACTCTCCACTTTTCACTGTTCCTCCTTCTTGTTGTCTTCAAGATAGCGAGATAGTTTTTTGCCAGCACTGAGTAATCCATCCCCTGTAGTGCAGCCTGAGGAAAAGCCAGACCTTTTGAGGTTCCTGCAAGACAGCAAAAGTGATGCTTTTCCACAGCTTCCTATTCCCCTCACTTTGTATTCCTCTTGCACTCCTTACACCAATTATTCTCCCAGATCTTCTCTGTACCCGTGTTCCCTGTTTCCAAGCCTGACCTGAAGCCAGTAACAAGACTCACTAGAGTAATATCCACTGAAGAGGTAACATAATTCTTACGAACGCTGTCAACTAGGATAAGATAGACTGTATTTCATGAAGTAAACATGAGAAAAACAATGAGCAACATCTCATCACTACAAAACCTCGTATTTCCTAGCTACAAGATTAACTTGAGCAACAGGAGTAAATCACCAGACATGAAAGCAATATTCATTAACACAGAATTAAAAAAAAACCAGCTCCAAAAAGCTAAAATCAACTTGCTGGGCCACTGACATGTTATTTATTATACAACTAAGTTATTCTTATAAATCTACACTTAAGCACCAATGCATCTCAGCTCTTGGTCAGAAACTCTCCTTTTTCCATCCTTTACAGTATAACTGAAAAAAACCCCAAGACTTAGTACATTTCTATAGTTTTTAGATGAGGACATGATTAAAATTTATCTGATTTTTTGAGCTACTTCACTGACATGTCAGTACCCTTCCAGGCATGAGTAGTTCCCATTAGCTTCATCCTGTTACAAAGACGGAGTGTTGCTCACCTACAAACCAGGCAGTGATTTACATTCTCAAGCTTGGTGCAATCAAGTGACTGAACTAAGACAAACTCCGTATTATGTCTACCAGCCTATAGTTATGTGTAGGATGAAAAAACAGCAGATGACGGCCTACCCACTTGCAAAGATGACGCAAGTAATTAAAAATGGATTATGTGAAAGATGGCTCAAACTTTTACATGACAAATAGGTTTTAAAATTTCTAGACACAGTAAGTCATGTTGCTTCAAATATCACACTACAGGCTAAACATCCCATTCAAATATCATTTTTCTTTATGGACACTAGTAGTGCAGAAGTTTTGTTCATGTGGACTTAAGGATGAATCCGGGGAAGAAAATATAATATCAAATGAAAACATGGAAGAAACTGACTTCTGTAATGACAGGATAAAGCTACCTGCACAATTGCGGGGACCAAGTCTCACCCTAATAAAAGAAACCTATCTGCAACTGATATGTTGTCTAAGAAATGTGGGAGATCAGTTTAACTACCTTACTGCTAAATTACCATCTTCCTCAGCCCTTTTTCTTTTTTTTTTTTTTTTGATTTAAATACATGCAGGTTCAAAAGGCAATTGATGCTATGTCCTTTTAAAAAATATTAAAAATTGTTACCCTAGCTTTTGGATAAATGAAATATATTTTTACTTTTGTTACCACCCCTAGTAACAGCCTTTTCGTGCTGTTTTTTTTGGCCCATGGCTACATACTTTAACTCCACTCTAGTGAGCAGGCAAGATTCTAAACCCTCAAATATCCAGTTGTAACATGCTCACAAGATTACTATTTTTTATAGCTTTCAAACCATTCACCAGAAGATATCAGACAGGTATAGCAAGGCAACCATTTTGAATAAAGGCATATTTACAATCATATCCTTCAAGGCTTGAGGCAGTATTTGTAGCTCACCTTGAAAAAAAAAAAAAGAAGAATATTTGCCATCTGAAGGATGCCTGGAGGGCATTAACGTTTCACAAATGTATGAAGTACCACAAGCTAATTGACAATGAAATTTTCAGTAGTTTAAATCAACAAGGCTCCATGCCTCAAAGAAAAAGGGCAGACTCCAAATCTGACCCTTTCGTTTGACCCACACCAAGTCTGCTCTGCTCTGTTGTGCCAGTGTATCTGCATCCACTGCTCTCTAGAACCACCTCACCAGAGCACAGTGCTCAGAACTAGTTCTGCAGATCAGCAAACAAGCATCACGTTTATCTTGAGGGATAAAGTTCAGCCTCATCCTAGTGCCGGCTGATGGGGAGGAGGGATACATAGCACCACAGAAGGATTTTAGATTTTCCAAACGGACTGTCAGTGATAAAAGACATTCATCAATTATTCATTCAACCATTCATAGAAGGATAAATTCTTAGTTTGGTGTTAGAATAGTGTCAGTTAATTTTGGGTATGAAGTAATTCAGAATGAATGTTACAAAACAACATAACTTAAAAACTGTAACAGACAAGAGTAACTGCAGAGCATATATGCTGTGCAGTGCTGCTACTAAATACTTGCAAAGTGTAGGAGCTCCAAACTGCTACTTTTTCAATCTCCCACCTGAAAACTCCTACAAGCAAGCAAACAGAAGTTAACCTGAGAATAACTCTAACATACAAAAACCACCAAGCAGAACCATAACTGTAGCTGCTATTCAATTTCCACTTATATTTTCCCCTAGCTCAGTAAAATCATCACTGAAGTGTTACTCCATACATTCTTGCCAGATATAATGCACACTAACTGAAGGCAGATATTTAAACTGGAAGCATTATAAAACCAAATTTATTTCATATGCATTTATAAAAGTATGCTTTTCAATTCTGTCATATAGTATATTGGAAGAAAATTATTACATAAACAATGTTCCAAATGATAAAAATTAACAGCTACCAGCACAATTTCAAAAGACAGCTGAAGAGAAGAGACTTCCAGAACTCCCACTGCTTCGCCAATGCAAGTTTTTGGGGGCACGGTGTTACATGTATCACTGAGGTGGTATGGAACTGGACACTACCAACCCCTGTTGCATCCTGCCTTTAAAACCAACCAGACTACATCAGTGGTGTGATTTCACTTATAGCGCAGACTCATGTTTTTACTGACACTGCAGTCTCCGTTGCTGCACTGAGAACTGCGGTTCAGGGATGTGACCAACAAGCAGCAGCTTAAGTCAGGTTTATCAGGGAGAAAAATCCAACTATGCCAGGCAAAATCTAGAAAATGGTGATGTTGAAACTTCTGATTGTGATATAAAAATTACATGGAAATGTTGGAACAAGTCCAGAGGAGGGCCACGAATATGATCAAGAGACTGGAGCATCTCCCATACGAAGACAGGCTGAGAAAGTTGGGGCTGTTTAGCCTGGAGAAGAGAAGGCTGCATGGA
>JBCJKH010055682.1:0-13939 GCA_039877255.1 Loriculus beryllinus | reverse complement strand
TGGGGTGTGGACGGGGTTTCGCTGTGTCCCTTTGCGCTTCCCCCCCCCCCCCCCCATGGCAGTGGTGGTACTGACTGTGCTGTTGTGTGCCCCCCCCCCCATGGCAATGGTGGTACTGACTGTGCTGTTGTGTGTCCCCCCCATGGCAATGGTGGTACTTACTGTGCTGTTGTCTGTCACTAGGTATGGATGACAGGGAGGATGAAAAGAGCAGTAGGCGGTGTGCAGTGTCAGAAGAAGGGCTGAAAGGCCGAGGTAGGCACTGCTGGTCTGTTTCCATCCTTATGTCAATCACTGTGCTTGACTCTGATACTGAACATCGTCACTTGCTGATAAGGGAATAGACCATGTCACATGGAAGAGGGGAACAAAATCCCTTGAAATAGGGGCTCACTGTGTTTAAGTTCTGTGAAGAGTTGCTGTTGCAGACCATAGTTACTGGCATGCTTGTCACTGTTGCCTTCTGTTATCCTAAGGAAAAGAGAAAAGGAAACGAAAGCGCAGTAGAAGCAGATCATCGTCCATTTCATCCACATCAGCTTCTAGCACTACATCCACTTCTTCCTCCTCATCACGCTCATCATCGAGGTCATCTTCAAGTAGCAGAGGTAAGCTACCTCCATGCGTACACACCATGTTCACCAGTGTTGATAGCATTCCTGGAAACGTTTAAAAGCTCATTTCAAGTGTGGCTAAAGCACTCCAAAACAGCAATGTGGAATACCAGTGCTGCGTGTTCAGGGGGCTTCTCTCATAACCCTTTCCTGTTGCTGTGTGAAGGTATCTCTTTACACACCCTCTGCAATGTTCTTGTGTTACTTCACTTCAGATCAGAAACTGTCATTCAGAGAAGCGTTTCCTTGTAACAGTGTGCTGCCGTATAGGTTTAAAACTGTGTTTGTCACACTTTCAAAACACGGATCTTTTTCTGCTGCACCCGTCTGGCTGGACCAGAGTTGGGCTTTTTGCTGTAGTCTTACTTCGGTCTTAAGTTTTCAAGCATTTCACTTTGAGGACTCGTGTGAGGTTGTGACCAAGGTCAGTGGGAACACACGTGCCAGGATTAAGACTTTCCATGCTTAAGCTGCTGCTTACTTAGAGAACCCGGAGTAGTTGCTATCTGGGAGTAAGTGCAGGTTTTTTCTATGGCTATAACTTGTGACACATTCCTGACTGTATCAGGACTGCATTGCTTTGATGTTCTGTCTCAAGATACTCTGTATCATTGCAGGTAATGCATTGTCCAAATTGCCATTTGTTAGTGAAATTTGTCAGGTTAAACACTGAAAAGTATTTTATCCTTTTTACCCTGAGTGGGAAGAACTCTGTATGAGCTACAGTTCTCCTGATGGACAGGCTAACATCAGGTTGGCAGGACCTCATATTTGTGATATATGTGTTTAACAAAGACTTAGTTCTGCTCCTCTTGAAGCAGATTTACATCTGCATGGAAATAGTACTTGATTCAGAGCCTGGAAGGAAACCCAGTGTTCTGGAACCCCTTTCTTGATGTTGGCAAACATCTGTAAAAGCCCTCTGGCCAGGTATAGCATCCATCCCATGGAGGCACATTGTCAAGTCCATTGTTACCAAGAGACTGAACATGGTGATAGAATTACCATAATAATTGTTTCTTCTGACATGCTTGTCCTGCATTTATCATTAGAAGGCCAGAAGAAGATTGCTTGTGCAGCCTTACCTTAGGCTTTCCTGTTTTCTGAGTCTGGCTGTGCTCTGGTGTGTTCCTGTAATGTTCTTTTCTGTTTGGAATTTGTTGTAAAGACGCTGCAGAGCTGACAGCACGGAGGCAGTCTGTTGGGAGACTAGGAAGGTGTTTCACACTCTCTGTAGGTTTACAGTCCTATAGTCAAAGCTGGTGCTTCAAAATCCACTTCCTCACATAGGAGTCACAGTGTAAAAACTATTACTGGCTTATAGAACTTGTGAGTTTCTGCTTTACAGAATGTACCAAACCCCTTGAAGTTGGAAGGTGAGCTTAGTAAAGTACAAAAAGTTCTTCGTTTGCCTTGAACAGTGATAATCTTTTCAGTGGTTTGTCAGCCCCAACAGTACTTTTTGTTGCCTCCTTTGAGAGTCAGGATTCCTCCTATAAGAAAGCAAGTATTTGCAGTCTGTTGAGCACAGCTGCAGAGGAGAAGTATTGTCTCTATTGATGTAATCAGTGGTACAAGTAATCACAGAGTAAATCAGGTCTTTTCAGTTTCCATGTTAGACCAGTAAGTGGCAGTAAGTTGATGTCTTGCTTTTCCCAGGGTTAGTTTCAACCAGTGTTCATACATATATAGCTGAATCAGAGCATTTCCTTCTCGGGTTTTGCATTTCTGTATGCTTTATCTGTAAAACAAAATGCCTTTTTCAGAATGCTGAACTTACAGGGGGTTCTTTTGTTTAATTTTAGATTCTCCTAAGTCTAAATCAAAGAAAAAGAAAAAAGAAAAGCACAACAAAAAGGTAAATTTTGTCAGAGAGAAGTAAATCATTAACAAACAGAAAATAGTTCATTTCTTGATAACCAGTGGCTATGTAAATCTGAGTCATCCTTTTAGGGTTACAGGAGGTAAACTGATAGGTTTGCATATACTTGACTGTGTGCTAAGGGAGAAATAATATAAAGGTTCTTTTGCCAATCATTGCTGGTCCAGCTAGATTTTAGAATAGTCTCTGAAGAAAAGAGGAGTGGGGAATCTTAATAACATTACCCAGTTTGTCAGAAGAAACAATTTATAGTCAATGACAGGGTAGTAGATTCTTGCTGTTGTGATTTTTCATTTTATTAGGGCCTTCTGTTCAGTGATTTTGTGTATTTGGGTTAAATTGAAAGAGACAGAACATGGGATCAGACTTTCAAGATCCTGATGGTTGCTAACACTGCTGCATTACTTTCTGTGTACTTCAGCTTGTAGCTGTTCAGCAGTGGAAAGGGCAAGCAGTGGTGGCTGTCTTGACTAGCTGGGGTGTTGGGAGCTACTTGTGGATATCCTTTTTTTATTGCCCTTGTAAGTCTGTCAGCATAAGAGTATATGTCTCATACTTGTAGAAAAGGAAAAAAGATAGCAAAATGAAGAAAAAGAAAGAAAAGAAGAAGAATAAAGAGAAAACAGGACCTGTCCAGCTTTCCAAGGTATGTTCATGTGAGTCTGAAGTCCCATTACATTTCTCATCTAAACACTTAGTCTGTCCTGTCATAAAAATCTTTATAACACCACCAGTCTTGTCACTGACAAATAGAAACCTCTCTCCATTGTTTGGAACAGTGAGGAAGTGTAAAAGAACCTTGTCTGTAATTTTGTTTGAGATTTGCAACATTACAGAATAAAGCAAAGCTTAGATCTTTTTCATGTGTGATCTCATTGTAGTTCTTTAAAAACAAAAAGAAGAATGAAAACTACAGCATGATAACTGGAAAGAAAATTAAGATGAGAATAAAGAAGACTAAGAAGGATCTAGAGGTAAGAGCTATAATAGTCTATAAATCCCTAAGGGAAAATACTGTTTCTTTTAATAGCTTTCTAATACTAGTCTTTTGTTGAAGCGTAGCTCTTAGCTAGGAGTTGTAAATTGTGTGTAACTCTTAATGTGGTCATGATGCCATCTGAGGAATTCTAATTTGTTCTTTTGGCATGTTTTGTGTTATGAGTGGGCTTGGAATACTGAGGCATGAGTAGATAAACCGAAGGATGCTTGTGCAGGTTCTTAGAATTGCAGTCTGTAATGTTTAGCTGATTTGTGGCTTTCTCTGTTGGTGTAATTTACGCTGGTTTTCAGTTTCCTCATCTTCATCCAGTCCTTTGTGGTGGTAATTGGTGCTTTACTGTGTTTTCCTAATGCATGGGAGATTAGCCATTATACAGAGAGGAATTAGACAACAGTAGTGTTAGGACCACTGCTCATGAGTTGTCTCAGAGCACTCAGATGATTACTCTAGAAAATAGATATCATGAATATAATTTTGTGCTATTGAGGTGTTTGGACTCAGCACTTACATAATGTGCTTGCTCTTTTCATCAGTTTCCACACCTTAGAGTGATCTGCAGTGGGATTCTGGTTCTAGACAGTATGTGTTAGAAGTGTTATTTTGCAGAGGTATCCAGTTTGGCAGGTTCTGATTCATAGAATCCCAGACTGGTTTGGGTTGGAAAGGACCTTGAGCTCATCCAGTTGCAATCCCTTGCTATGGGCAGGGACACCTTCCACTGGAGCAGCTTGCTCCAAGCCCCGTCCAACCTGGCCTTGAACACTGCCAGGGATGGGGCATTTTCTATAGCTGTCAAAGCAGACCTGAGTATTCCAAGTTAAATTTGATTGAAAAGACATTATGTTCCTTCTGTGGCACTGAAGTTTGTTTTAAATGATGCTGAATGCTTTTCAGCTTTATCCTAGTAACCTGCTTCTTACAGTATTTGATACCAGATATTTGGTGTTGGTCCTTTTTTGTTTGGTGCCCGTGGCCATGGACATGCTGAACTCAACAACATCCATTCTTCACTGTATTTTGAGATTCAATAATTGTTTTGTAAATTGTGCCTAAAAACACTGGAAACAAGTGTTTTGAATGTTTGGGCCATCTGTTATATACGGAAAGATCTTAAATTCATGGTTCCATTTCTTTTATGCTGCAAGCTGCTGTTTATGCATAGGAAACAACAAGTACTTCCCAAAGCACAAGACCTGCTGTGTGTACAGCGAACATTGCCGCAGACACCAGAGAATTGCATCGGTTCTGCTTGCAAGCTTCCTCCTCAGCAAGCTGTGAGCTACATGATGACAGCCCAGTGGGCCCTCCAGAGGGAGACAGTTAGAAAATGTGTCATGAAATAGTGACAGTGACAGCTTGTCTCCTGTAGCATCTCTCTTGAGCACCCACTGCTTTGCACTTCTCCAGGCGCACACAGCAAAGTGGTAGCTACTCATACCCAGCTCTGTGAATGTGGTAGCACCTGCTGTGCAGTGTGCTGAGAGGTGAAAGCCCCATAATAAGCAGAGTTGTGCTGCTTGAGATGTGGAAGCCCCATAGAAAGCAGGGTTGTGCTGCCTGAGATGTGAAAGCCCCACAGCAAGCAGCATTATGCTGCCTTGCTCCAGTGGGTACAGGTCTGTTAAACCGCTGCCTCTGCTTTTGTACTCTACAGAGGGACCGGAACCGTGCACAACTCCTTGAATTCCTGAACTCTGCCTTGTAATGAGAAGAGCGCTGAGCCAGGACTTGTAACTATACCAAGCCTACATTCTTCATGCCTAGCGAAACACTAAAGGGAAACTCAGGGAGAAGGACATCAAGTTTGACAAGAGCAGACTTTCCTGCTGAGAAGACAATCGGGATGTCCTTTGTTTAATGGTGAAAAGAAGAGTAACTGGTAACTTGCTAATGAAGATCCATGTCCTCCTTTTGAGATCCTAAGGTAATAGCTAGGCTGTGGTGTTTTAGAAGAGCCTAAGAGTGTGGTGTTGATGATAAATGACACACTGAAATCTAGTAATGTAATTTCTATCCTAACTGCATGCAGAACATACTCTTAATTTCAAGTATCTTCATGTTTCTAGTAGTTTAAGCAAAGCAGTGTATTAGTAAATGTCTGAAAGCCGAGGCATTTCTGTATGTTTGTGTTTTCCAGTGGTGCTTTTTACTTGTCCTAAAGAGCAAATTGACCTTTGTAAATAGAACTTGTTTTTACATGAATGAGTTTTTGGCAGTTCATTCACTGATAGATTCTTTTCTTTCAGAATCTGAGCTAGGATCTTTCTCTGGACAGGTTCTTGCTCTCTCACTAGGAAGTGTAACGGTAAAATAGAGCAATAATGATAGCTGACTGCTTTTTACTGTGAAATAGAAGCAGGAAAGGCCTCTGATTTTGTCTTATCTGGATCAGCTGTTCAAAGGCAGCTAGCAATAATTAGTTTACCCCCCACATCTGGAGTTGCATTTCCTAGACTTAAAACCTGTGGAATTACGGCCTTCTTTTCTGATCCTGTGAGCTGTGTATCACATCTTCCTCCTTCTGAAGTGCAGCAAGACACACATCCACGTGTCTTAGCCTAATGGGAAGAGAAAGAGCTGTAGGAATGATGCCAAGGCAGGCAGTGACAGTGACCCTCCTGCTGTATGCTGGGAGGTAAACCAGGTCTTGATATGCAGCTGCACCCCAGCATAACCTCTGTGTGTGTGTGGTAGTTTGCTTAGTGCTTGCTCACTTCCAGGCTCTTGACTTTTGATCACCCAGCAGGCCCCTGTGTACATAACCCTAAGGTGGGAATTCCACTTGAATCCCTTGGGTAGCAAGTGCTGCTCGGGAACCACAGTTTAGGAATGCCTGATAAAAGGAGCTGGGGTGATTGACTTCAGCAGGAACATCCGGGTGTACAGTGGTCAGTGTGGGAGTTCATTAAAGAGCAAACCAATGGAAAACTTTGTGTCTGCCCTGGTGTTTTAAGTGAATCTTGAAGATTTGTACCATTCCTCAAGGGATCACTTTAGGACTGTTTTGGTGTGTGAAACCTGAGGCTGCTGGAATCCTGTCTTCTCCCTGGATATGGTTTGGTTGTTTAGGGCTACTTTTGTGCAATTGTTGCAGAGATACAACTCTTTAGAGACTAAGGCCATGATTCAAAAAGGCAAGTTTTATCAACATAAACCATGAAAACAAGGTAAGAATTAGACTTTCCTTGACTTGTAACCTGGTGCTGGAAGCTGTTTTGGAAGCACTGTTCTGAAATGTCAGTAGGGAAAAAAACAAAGAAAAAACCAACCCTCTTCCTTTTTTTTTCTCCCATGGGGATTATGCTTTGATTTATGCTGCTTTGGTATCTTCTAGCTGGGAATGCCAAAGCATCTTGCCCTGATAAGCAGCTTTATCTCTGGATTTCTCTTTATAAGGTTTATCCCAAACACACTCTTACAAAACACTAGCATCTTTGCCATTCCTTAGGGTATGTTTTGTGTAAAGATAGTATCCTTTCCTGAAAACTGGGGGGGGAGAGTAGACATTTGAAAGGTGGAAAATAAATAGGAATGGGAAACTCAGAGATTGCACTTGTAAAGGATGGCGTTGGCTGGAAGATCCAGACTTAATTGAAGTAATCTGGTTCGTGCTGTCTTATTTGAGATGAGTTAAGGTGGTAAAAACTCACTCACTGTTCCATTCTCGTATGGAAAAGGTGAAGGACCTTTAGTAATACGATGTGGCCTGTTCCTCTTGTAGGGTTTTGGTAGTTGTGAACTCTGGAAAAGAAATGAGTCAGACCACTTTTTCCTTAAGAGGCAAACAGATAGCTTTTTTCTGTTTCAGGACAGACTAGTCTTTTCCTGTTCAGTTTTGACATGTTGGATGTGCTTTGATGCTTTAACGTATTTCTATGCATTTACTTCTGAGCTACCATTTCTTTTAGAAAGCCAAGCTGCTTAAGCTCTGCGGCAGTGATTAGGTTTTGTTCTCTCTTGCCCCGTCAGTTCCAACTTCCCAGCAGTTGCCGCTTTATAAACCTCCTTTTCTTTCCTACTCATCTCCACATAGATTCTCAGGTTGCTGAAGAGTTCATGTCGCATCCTTCACTCCCCATCTTTCCCAGGCCTGAGATCACGTGCATCTTCTTGGGACTCAAGTATCTTTGAGGCTGCTGTTTGGAGCTGGCCAACAGATTGCAGTCTCCTGTAGTGAGCACAGGCCCATAGAGCCAGAATAATTGTCCATGGCAGAAAGAAGTTCATTTTGTTCACCTTTTTGCTAAGGCATAGCTTCCTAATACTTCTTCAGATTACTGCTGTGGCAGCTGAACCAAAGACTGAGCCAGACATGAAGGTTATGACAGTAAGGGGGGAGGTGGAGAGGAACGTGATGAAATACAGATGGGGAGATTTGCATGAGGGAGCTGCGAAGCGGCGTGGGATGTCAGCCTGGTATGCAAATGGCTGATGGAGAACCTTGCTTCAGGTCTCTGAATAGTGCATATTGTGGGGGAAGTTGAAGGCTGGAACAATGGAGTAATAGAAAAGGTTGAGGTAGGGATGGAGGGAGTCTGCTGCTGTCAGAAGCCATGGAGTGGGGCAAAGGGCAGGTGATAAGGAAGGGGCTGCAGAAGCCTACCTGGCTGGACAAGTTGAGATTCTTGCTAAAATGCTGAAGAGTAGAAGTCTTTCAGGTGTGAAACCCACTTCTCTGTGTGTGTGTGTGTGACAGGCTTCCTTATCACACCCACTTTCTGTGTCCCTGCACTATTTTGGGAATCATACAGAACTCAACTTCTTGTAACAACAGAAATTCCAGAAATAGGAGTCTCTGGGGTGGGAAGGAGGGGAGGGATATGTTCTCTGAGCTGCTGCTCCCATGCCCATCGTCCGTGGCACCATTCTTTGCAAGTATTCAACCCCGTTTGTGTGGCAAGCAGCAGAATTGGTAAGACATGATCCCTTGGGATTTGCACCAGTTGCTCCTTAGGCCCTTGCTACCACGCTGGTCATGCCTCCCACTTGTGTGCTGTAGTTAGGCAGGTGGAAATGTAGCATAAAGGACTGTGTGATTTTCACTGGTCCCATGATAGGGATTGCTTATTTGGACCTCCTGGATCTAGTGTCATGAAGCAGGGAAGGAACTTTCTCTGCAGTTGATACAAGTGGTACCTGAAAGTTACCAGAAGAAGATGGAGCACAGTTAGAGAAGTTTCTTTTCTTATGCAGGGAAAACGGGCAAAAACCCTAAACATGGAGGGATGGTTGATGCGAGTAATTACGTGATTCAGCCAATTCTCACGGGCAGTTCTTTATTACTCATTTCCTTTACGATTCTCCTGAACTTGCCTCCTTTGCCTGTGCAGAAATGTACAAGAGATCAAGATGGGAAAATAAGCATAAATGCTTTGGAAGTACTTGCCTTTGCTGACCCAAGATGCTGAACCCTGCGATTCTGATCCCTGGTGAAGAGCGTTCTGCTGTTGCACATTTGATGTCCTTGGATGTTTCACACTGCAGGAATTATGTGAGCTCCCCGGTCCTCCTCTGCAGCGGGGGGAACCGAGTGAGCTCCTGGCTCAGGGGAAGAGCAGAGGTCCGGGAGGCTGAAGTTACCTGCCCTGGGTTTCCCCTGCTGAACCTGCTGGTGAGGTGCGGGTGCGGGCCTTGCCCACTGGATGGAGCTCTGATCCACTTTGTAGGACGCGTTAAATGCGCGGGTGCTCCTGCTCTGTGCTGTGCGTGTTTAGGAACAAGTTTCCAACGTTGTTCCTGCTCAGCTCTCAAGGGTGGTAGCTCCAGTGTCATTTGGGCACTCCATGAAATGGCTGGCTTTAAGTGGTAGTGGGTTCTTCTGAAGGATACGAGGTCCCGGGCGTATTGGAAAGTCCTCCAGTCTGCAACTTGGTTGTATTTGATGCTATAAGGTGATAAGCTTTCAAAGAGCTGCTTCTTAAAATCGTTGGCAATAGTCATTGGCAGCCTTCTAATTCCACCTCTGGACGAAATGGATCACCACAAACACTAGCCAGTGTGGAGATGATGGTTTATTTGGCTGGTGACAACAGCTATTTTTTTTTCCCTGCCTGTTAAACTTCAGTCTTACATTGTGATTCATGAGGAGTATGAAACACCCAGGGTTTTCTGAGGAAAGGAAGTGTGTTTTGAGCCTTTCCAAGCAGTGTGAAGAACATCATTGATATCCAGACCATTGACCACAGAGGCACAATGTTTAAACATTGTTTAATGCTTGCTCACTTGGCTCTCCACACGGGAGCTGTTCCTTGGGTGACAGTGGTGTGAGAGAAAGGGAGCATCAGTGAGGAATCTGTATTTGTTGGAAAGCTGCTCCCTGGCTCCTGGCTAATGGGTGCTGGGAATTCTGCCAGCAAGAGGCATTGCTGTCCAGCTGGACCGTCATGGAAATTGAGTTCTTTTTAGCCTTTGGACACTGGGTTTGCACTTTCTTATTCTGAAACCTATAATTAGCCTGCAAAGATCTGATGATGTGTTTTTATGGGAACATTTATTAATGTTGCCCTGTGAATTTAATCCAGGCTTTGTTAATTCCTTGCTCTTGGCTGTGCTGTGGACAGACAATAGTGTCTCCAGCTGGTGCCTGTGTGCCATAGGCAAAAGGAAGCCTTTAACCTCTAAGTAGTTGAATGCAACAGGAGCAAGTTGCTGAGAGCCAGTAGGACCTGGAAGGACCAGGGGATCTTGCACCATCTCTTCATGGGGCTGCTGAGTTCTTCAGAAGCTGCACCCTGCTCTTCTCCATCTCTTAAGCACCAGTGCCAGAATATAGAAAAGATAACCATACCTGAGGAGTATTTCACTGTCACTGCTTCATACCACATCTGGTTATTTAAAGAAGTCTTCAGAGTAAAGTTAAGGGCAATCTGTTGCCTTTGCCAACCTGACAGTGCAGAGAATAGGGTTGGAAAAGGCACTGCACATGGACTGTGACCTGGTAAAGGCCTCCAAGAATATAGCATTGAGATCACTAACCGTGTAACAGTAATTATATTCTGAGAGTAGGGACTCTAATGTGAAAACCACCCATGCTCTCTGCCCCACTTCTGCAGTACCTGTACTGGGTCAGATGGGATTGCTTTGGTAGATACAAAATGTAACTGTGACTAAAATATGGAGGTGAGATGCTATAATCTGGTTATCTAGGCAAGATCCTGAGATTTCATGAAGTGTACAGTATACACAGGTAACCCTAAGTCACCACATAATCCACTGTGCTTCTTGTAGCCTTTTTCCTCATCTTTCTATCATGTCTAGTAAGATCTCATCCTGCTAAGATTTTTCCCTTCGTTTGAGAGTATCTTTGTGTAGCAACTGCACAGGAAATACGTGGTAGTCAAGGGGGGACATGGGCTCAAGACCCAGCTCTCAGGGCCAGCACAGAATCTTTGTGATGTGAGCCAGCTTGAAACAAGGCTTGTCTGGGGACAAGACACACAGGGAACAGGAGGTCCCTTGTGCTGACAGCCCACGGCATGGGCAGCAGTATCAGGGAGAGGCACGCACCAAGGTCATGATGTCTCTGCCCTGCACAGGCCTAATAACCCTTCCTTTATTGCAGGGTGCAACCGAAAGGCTTTGACTCATGCACTCCAGTGCTTCTCAGGATGCTTTTTGGGTTACACTAAAACGCAGTGTTCCTTTATCAGGGAGGGGCAGCAGGAGTATCAGAACAGCCATCCAGTCAAGGCTTAGCCATCTATGGTTTTCCTCCTCCTGGGACAGGCCTGCAGCAAAGTTTTGGGAAGTAGTGTATGCAACAACATGGAGATTTGGTTGTCCACAGCTTCTGGCAAGGAGTGGCTTGAGTCCTGTGCTGTAGGTTGCATCCTGACCACTGGGGTTTACTAACCCTCTGAACTCAGAGTCCTCTTTTCAAACCTCTCATCTGTCTGACCTGCACAATGTGCTGAGCAATGCAATCCATTACTCTGGCAATATTTTGTGTAGGGAAAAAGATACTTCCTCTTGTTTAGCATATGTGTGCTTTGCATGTTTGATGCTTAGCAGGGAGCCACATGGGGTCATTGCTAATATTAAGGTGTTCTAATACCCAGCATTAGGTACAGAATCAACAGGAGTGACTTGAAAGTCACTTAGAGCTTCTCATTTCATGGTAATAGTGGTTAATGTAAGATGTGCTTGGAAGCATGGTGGTGAAGACCGATGCAAGGTTGTATCTGTGAACAGCTTAGCTTCAGAGAATTTCAGACCTTTCCAGTCATTTAATCCTGATTATTTCTCACCTGAAATGTTGGGATCTGTTGGCAGAGGCAGCAAGACAGAAGGTAAGTGGCTGTATCTGTAGCCTGTAGAGAGAGGATGGAGTTTTTTTGTTTAGTTCGAATGCCTTTACTGTCCTTGCTTTCCTCCTTTGCTGTGTGCACAGTGCACAACAGCAGGGCAGTGGAACAGTTGTGTTGGGCTAGATGTGGACAGATTCTATTTCAAATTCTTAATTAAAAATAAGTCCGCAACCATGGTTTCTATTTCACAGCTTTGCTTTAATTCTCTGAGGTTCCATGATGAACAGTGCAATCTCAGCAGACAGGTATTGCCCATGGCACTTCAGTTCTCCATGGCATCACAGCTCTCTGAACGACATGTGGTACGGGTGAGGAACCTCACCTCCTGCATACCTCTGTCACAGCCTCTGGGTCAGGCTTGTCCATAGAAGCCACAGAAGCAGGGGTGCAGTCTCTCTCAGGTGAGTAGTGATTCCGAGGAGCTGTAGCCCCTTGAAGCTGAGCACTGCAGCTGAGCTGCTATCGACTTGTTGCCATTACTAGTTAGAATGTGTAGCACGTCTAGGATGGCTTTTATCCTAGGTCTGACAGTGTCCTTTGGGTAGTGTAATGCTTCAGCTGTTGGGTTGATACTGAAATCCTTACTCAGTTTTGAGAGAACGACTGAGGATTTAGAATCATAGAATAGTTAGGGTTGGAAAGGACCTTAAAATCATCTTGTTCCAACAATCACTCTTGTTCCATTCACTTGTTACTGATGTGGTGCTGCTATTTCACTTCTTATTCTTTTTAAAGAATTAAGATGTTGGACTCGTGCTCAGGAGGGGCTCAGAACTGATCACAGAGTCTCATCAGAGCTGTGTAGAAATGGTTTGGGCTTTAGGTTTCTTTTCCTGCACTAGCAAGTAGTGCAGCTCAGGAGGAGCTGGACAGTTGTCAGTGAGGACACTACATGTTTCATGAGGGTTTCTTTCAGACCAGCATTAGTCCAACTCTGTGGCTTGTGAGTCAGCTGCAATGGATCATTTGGGTTAGCTTTATCCAAAAGCAGTCTTGTTTTCCTGCTGTGCCTGCTCAGTGCCATGGACCATAGCACAGTAGGTGGGAACAGTCAGGAGTTGCATGCTCCTGTTTGAACTAAAATGCTAATTTAGCCACACAAAGGCAAGGCAAATATGAGTTGATAGCTGTTGTGCCTGCTGTGAGCAAAGGATCATCTATGGTTCAGTCTGCAGCAATTCTAAGAAGAAGAAGCACCACAAGCCCATTGCAGTAGTCATGCATCCTAACCCCAGCCCCAGCTCTGCTTCACACCTCCTGGTGCACATGCAGTGCAGAAGGTCACCCAGACTGCAAGCAGTGAGCTTATAGGCAAACACGACACTACTCCTATACCTTTAAGAGTACTAGATAGCACGTAGTAAGAACAGAAACCTCATGGTTTGGTATCTGAAGATCCGTTTATCACCAGGTGTTACTGTGAGCCCAGTGTAACTTGCAGAAGAGAGGTACAGGGAGAGTGATGCTGTTTAAAAGCTTGGATTACATTTTATTGAGGAAACAGAAATCATAGGTAAGTTGAGGCAGAACAGCTGTGGCAGGCACTGCTGCAGCCTGGCCTCTCACATCCATGGCTTTGACCAAAGGTCAGAGTTGTCTCCCTTTGCTGGCTGTTAAAGGACAATGGTACCTGCTGGCTGGAGGTGGTTAATGAAGCACACAGTATGACCACAGGCTGCTGTGACAGTGTGAACATGCTTCAGGTGATTTTCCTTGGCTTTGGTACACTGGTGAAGGGAAGTCAGTTACTCCTGATTCTCCTTAAGAAAGAGTG
Organism: Loriculus beryllinus; assembly: GCA_039877255.1. Lineage (NCBI taxonomy): Eukaryota > Metazoa > Chordata > Aves > Psittaciformes > Psittacidae > Loriculus > Loriculus beryllinus. Next base: position 363 of record JBCJKH010055682.1, on the reverse strand, counting down.
AGCACGTTACAGACACTGTACTGTAACAAAGAGCTCTCAGTGTGTCAGAATGTCCTGTCTCTCCCAGCAGTCCATCAAATATTGCATCAAGACTGAAGGTGTCAAAAGCGAGTGCAAATAAAATTACTACAGAGCTGTAGCATGAAACTCATTAACTCAGCCTTTGGTACCACACCAGTGGCTTGCAAATATATATATACATATATATGTATGTATATATATATATATATATGTGCGTGTATATATATATATATAAGTAACATTTTCCCAAATAAGAATTCTTCTGCAAATTGTGGCAATCTCTTGCTAGAGATCCCCCATCTTTTAGACAACTAAGCCTATGCTAAGTATGTTAAGCCTTTG